>JASTWP010000922.1:0-87500 GCA_030770255.1 Temnothorax ravouxi
GTATATATCGAGATCGTTCTGAAGCAGCTGATATATCGATTTATATTGATCGGGGATTGTGTGTGAAGATGGAGAGCACTAAATCAAGGGAGGGCCGCAAAGGAAAGTAACCGGAGGAGAGGCGGCAGGGAAGGAAGAAAAAGCGCGAGCTTCGGCGGATGAAGAACGCGAAGAACGAGGAAATCGCGTCCTGGCCGCAGTTTCTCCGTCGCCGATATCGAGAATGCCGTGGGGCATCGTGGAACAGGAGGCGTCCCCTGGACCTGGAAAATTTCGACAACAACGGTAAGTCGAGGATGTGCTGCTTTGTTCTTCTTTTTTTTCGTCTATACGTTAATTAGAGAGCGCGTGCTTTTTATTCGCACGGGAATATTTATAGACGCACACGCACGCCTGGGGGGCACTTCGAGGTAGCGTTTGTAATAAAAAACAGATATCACACACACACACACACACACACACACACACACACACCACACACACACACACACACACACACACACACACACACACACACACACACACACACACACACACACACACCACACACACACACACACATTTTTAGACAAACCAGATGTGTGTTTTATGTCATTGTAAATTAACAAGGTAATGATATTCGGAAATTATTACAATTGCGAACTGCCAGGTCGAAGGGAAAGTAATGAAAAATCGACGGAGGAAAGGAAGATCCGCTTGTTTCTAGAAGCATGTCGAATTTCCGGTCGCGGACCGTCTCTCTTTCGTTCTCATTAGTTCTTCATTCGAAGTGTTTTTTCATTATATAGACTCGGTCGAATTAAAATGTGCCTTCCAGAATAGTATTTCATAAACGAGTATGTACAATAATGTGCGTGAGTAGGCACATTAAATGTGCCTTGATGTTCTGAGGTGGATCTTCGAAGGTCAGGAGCATGTAACGATCCCCGCGGCTCTCCGGCGATCTCTGTCGTACCTTGACGACGGTCTCCACGGCGCTTTTGGCTACGTCCAAGAGCGTGGGCCGACCCCCCAAATAAGCCCTCTGATTGCTTCAGCAACGTTTCTCCATAGATACAGTGACGCAGTATTTATTATTAGTACATACATCGCATATTCAAGACACAAGCCGTTTCCATATCTCATTAAAGTTAGAGTTATGGGGAAAAAAAAGAATTGTTATTAATTCAAGTTTATTTTTTTATATTTGTGCGTTTCTAAGATCTAAATTTATTACATTTTAATCTCAAAAGCAATAATTGCATTGCTATCAAAAACTCATTTTTTTCCATTGTTTTTAAACAATATTACTAATTTCTAAGATAATGGTTGCATATATTTATGCCTGTAAATTGATATGGTTCTCCGGGGATATCTCTCAACAACAAGTATTTCTTTAACGTAAAAAAAAGTCAATATTCTCTTCTATTAAAGTTTATATATCTCTATGTACTACTAATATATTACATTTATATCTTCAATAAATGTATGTACAGGAAGTGAGAGGATCAACGTGAAGCCGTCGCTTATGTGTCCCGCTTTACGACGGCAATTGCAAACGCACAAGAACGTCCTTCGGCTTCTGCACGAGCACAAGCTGGCCTCCACGCAGATCAACGGACAGAGGATCCTCAGCATCCAGCCGATGCGCTGGAGCGGGCCGACCCCCCGGTATAGAGTGCGAGATCTTCGTCGGCCGGATCCCGAAGACGATCTACGAGGACACCCTGTACCCGTTGTTCAAAATGGTCGGCGAGGTCTTTCAAATTCGGCTGATGGTCGACATGGCCGAGCTGACGAGGGGATATTGCTTCATCATGTATACAAATCCGGAGGACGCGGCGCGCGCCATCGCCGAGCTGGACGAGTACGAGATCTCGCCGGGCAGGAAGATACGTGTCCTCGCGAGCGTCAACAAATGCAAGCTCTACGTCGGTCCCCTACCGTGGCATATCGGGTCGGAGGAAGTCGTCAGAGTAAGCCTTTAGTCGTCTTTTATTATAATTTACGTCAAATATCAGAATATAATTTTATTTATAATTTTATATGCCGTTTATTTTGATGTGCTTATTTTAATGCGCGTGCACGCATGTGTGTATATTGGTGTATTTCCATTGTGCTTTCTATATATCGCGTGGCACATGAAATTACAATTCTGTCTTATCTGACGTGAATTACAGATCATATAAAGTGGGGCAAGTAACATTATTTATAAATAATTAAAGTTTTTTGTGGAAGTTGTATATTTTTTTTTTAGTAACTTCTCCAAAGATATAATAAAGATTGCTTTGAAAAGTAGGTTTCACTTTTTATTCCATTTTTTTTATATTGAATGTGTTATTACGTAATATTGTTATTTCTCTCTAAATTAATACACGCATGATTAACTCTTATTCTGAAAACGTTATTTCATTATGCAATTAGGTGATTTATGCGTCAGCATGGGATATCGAGTACGTATCTATCTATCGATTTCCGAATCATGACGCGGCCTATGCCATAGTTTCCTTCAAATCGCATCGCAACGCAGCCTTGGCGAGACGAAAATTGAGGCCTGAAAGGCTCTTCAAATGCAACGATGTATCACGTCGAATGGGCGCGTGTCGATTGGAATCCTTCTAACGTGGTGAGCAGGAAATTTATAATCATAACTTTTATTTTCCAATGAACAAAAACGATATCAGATATCAACGATCGAAATTGAAGGCACTGAATTCTACTCCAATTTTGCAAGTCTGCTTTTTCGACCGATTTCTATTTGAAAATTAATTATTATTTTTTATTAAATTTACGTGCGTGCATGGTAATTTTCAAAATAGTCATGATTTCTTTTAAGTTTCTTACAATTATAATTTGATTATAAATCCTTTTGCACTGCTTTCAATTTAAGTTGTAAGAACGAAGAGAGACAATAATGAATTATGATAAGATTTATAGAATTTTACTTTTTTTCGTTGAACTGTACGTCATATTGGGATGCGCATATTATTGTTATTGCCTTGATTAAAGTGCTGGAACGATGTGAAAGATTTGAAATAGAAATCTTATAAAATGTATTGTTATCGTCGTTTAGTCAGTTCCGAAATATCTAGTTTGAATTATATCCTGCGTATTTTCACTTAATTTTATATTCTTTTTTGGGACTGTTCAATTTAGATTGTATAAAACATATACCTGAAAGCATGCAATTTGACGTAAACTCTGAATTAACGCTTATATATTTAAGATAGATTCATGTTTAGTGTCAGAGTAAATTTTTTCTTCTTTTTTTATTTGTCTGAAGAGGCTGCAGCCAAACATCAGCACTACAGTGTTACTACATTCCGATATTCACTGTCAGTACTGAAAATCTATAGTATACGTGACGTAAAAATACAGAAAAATATAGATTTTTAGTACTGACATAGTGAATATCACAATCCATCCATAATTTCATTGTTAATTTGTGTGCTGCGTTCATTCATTGCTTGCATTCATTCGTTGTTGGGTTAAGTATTTGTCGCTTTGTTTACCTCGTTGCCGCGTTCATTCGTCATCGCGTTTATTGGCCGGTATTCATAGTTGATTCTTATATTTAAGACCATACTCAAGTACAAATCTCAAGATGTCATTAAGAGCCGTATTAGCATCTAAGATATTACTTAAGACGGTCTTGAAACAAGATCTGATTATGAATACCGGCCAGTTGAGTTCATTCATGTAATTTAACGGGCGGTTATTCATAGTCGGATCTTATTTCAAGACCGTCTTCTTAAGTAATGTCTTAAGTTGCTAATACGGTCATTTGATTGGTTGGACGTTGAACGGAGTCTTTAAATATAAGATCTGACTATGAATACCGGCCTTATATCATAAGTTAATTCGTTTCCGCGGGTTTATTCGTTGCTGGAGTATCGCGGAGCTTGAACGGCGACCCGTTTGAAGCCCAGGTTCGCGTGCTTTCCAAGACGAGGCGCTCCAAGACGTACGCTGTATTTTAATCAATCACCCGGTCTCCGGCGACTCGGCCAGATGGCGAGGTATCAGCTGATCACGCGTAGTTTCATTCATTCACGCGGTCGTGACGGACGGTTCCTCTTGCTTTCTCTCTTCGATCAATCATGAGTTGCCTCGAAAGTGCCGAGCGGACGATCATTGCGACTATCGCAGCCCTTTATCGACCCGGTACGCCTCGACGGAGATGCGCTACAATTTCAGCGACCAGAGACAAGTTCGGTACGTGGCTCAGGCTCTGGGGTTTATCTGGCCAAGGCTGAAATGGTACGTGGCTCCAAACACAAGCCTACCGGTCTTTGTATATAGAGTCCCCACAATAAGGAACTCTAATTTTGTACTGTAATTGTTGACATTGCTCGTAGACATAAGAACTAAGGATCGTAGTAAGTATTTGCGAGCGAACCTTTCTTCTCGTAAACAACGAAATTTATATTTACACAGTTGGTTGAAATTTACATTTCGTAACTCCTGCGGATTCTCTGAATTAAGGGATTTGCGCGCGTTGGGCATTTCCGAGGGGAAAAATTTCGATCGTCCGCGGCAAACAAGTATACGGCAAGTAGGCTTCGCGAGAAGATTACACGAGACTTATTTTTACCACGTTATATTGCTACACATCTTATCGATTGACGCGCGCTACATTTCGAAAACACGCAGTTATCTCGGTCCACGAAGGTTATTATTTGGCGTATATCATTTTTACCATAAGAGAATTATGATTTTAATTATCAATCTAACGAGTGGCGTTTGAAATGCGTCCAGATTTGGATCTTGATATCAATGAACTACGAGGAATTTCAGGAAATTATGAAACAATGAAGTGCACATTCCAATATGACGTTATTTCACTGTATTATACTACATATAACATTTTACAATGAAAAAAGACGGAAAATATCTCACAGATGATTTTCACGATGATGACCTCTCTCTTCGTATTCTGGCAGACATTTATTCACGCTTCGATTACGCTGACAATAGTTATCAATTAATTTAAAGTTTAATATTTCTGCTCTTTTTCTGTATTATTTCTATCGTGTTTTTATTTTATGAAAAAAAAAAAAAATATTCCGTAGACAGTCATACTATCTATATCTATGGAAAATCTAGAATATATTCTCCATTTCTTCGTCGCATGAATCGTAATATCGTGCCGTGTCGTTAGTACGAAGATCGTGGCACGGTCGACGACAAGGGCGACGTGCAGATCACGCGGAAGTACCTGCAGTCCAAGAAGGCCGCGTCCACGCCGCCGGCACCGCCGACGCAGAACGATTCTAATCGCGGCCGTAAGCAAATTCCGCCGATCTGCCCGCCAAACGGCGGCAACGGCGGCAAGACCGACGGCGGACCGTTCAGCAAATCCATCAATCGCAACTGCAACACCACCCGTTATTCCACTATGCTGGCCATGTCGTCCATGGACGATTCCTCGCTGGATGGCGACGACAAGAAGCCGCAGATGGTGTTCATGGACATCAACGACAACGTGCAGCCGCTGAACGGGTATTACCACTTCCAGGACAAGGCGCAACGGAAGAAGGACGCGGACAGCTTTCCCAACTTCGACATGTGGAACTCGAATCTGGTGCCGCCGTTGCCCAACTCGCCCACGAGTTCCGGCAGCCCGAAGACCTCAGATGAAAGCTTGTCCTGGATAAAATGGCGAACAAGTCGCCGCGCGATTGGGAGAACGGCACGACGTATCCCATGTCGCAGCCTCCCTTGCTCAACGGATATCAATACTCGGGAGATTCCAAGCGTCGTCGAATTGCCCGACCTATTACAATTTCTTGGCCAACAAAGTGGCCGATCAGACCCGGCCGATCGCGGCCGTTCGCTATCAGAATTATCCGGCGTGTTACGTGCTGCTGCAGCAGCCGCCGACTTATCTCTATTCCAAGGGACGTAGTAGCTTATCCGCAATCCTCGCTCGTCGCCCATCACGCTCGCGACGGCTACGAGTGTCGGTCGTTCGGGCGCAACGAGCAAATCGGCCTGCCACGGATCGAATCGCGTCGACGGATCCGAGCCCCGTCCAGGTCGGCGAGAAGCTCGGCAGCGACTACGAATTCTGGCGCGCTGGAGTCCTGAAAGCAACGGGAAGCAACGACGCGACGTCGCGCAACGATCAACAAACCCGCCGCGTCGTGCTACGCGGCAGCTCAGAATTACTCGCCTCTTCTTTTGAACTTCACGCCGATCTGCACGAACGCGGAAAAACGCGACGTCCTGCTTTTTCCCGCTCGACGGGAACGACGAGAAACGCCCCAGGCCGATCTTGAAGCAGGAAACCGTTCGCGCTCAGCTGTAATTTTTCTTCCTCTCCGCCCCTCTTTTCGTTCCTCACTTTTGAGACTTTATGTAGGTTTTATAGAGAACAAGCGGCGTTTTTATGTTTATTTATGTTTACTAATGGGGCACTCATTAGACACATTTTTCGTTTTAATTATTGACCTTGCTGCCAAAGAGTTAGTAGTAGGTAGCTAGTAAGTAGCCACAAAAATTTCTTTTTCTTTTCTTTTTTTTTTAGTGTAAGTGTTTAAACTCATCACAGTTTTCTCAACCTACAGCTCAATATGACTCGCGCAATTTTTTTTTATTTTATAGCATTTTATCAATGCCATGTTACCATTTTTTTTTTTTGAAACCACGTATAATCGTTGGCAATATCTATTTTTTAACGATCTAATAGCGATTTAAATAGCGGCTCGCTTGCAAGGCACGTTTGCGTGCAAATTTATATTGGATTAAGTGTCTCGCGTTTAAATATTTACTATATTTATTTTGAAAGTGAGATTAAGAAGACCACCCACGTGTATTTTCTAATCGCGTAGTTTTTAATGGGTTTTAGATTTTTTATCGCCATATTTTTTGTTATCGTCACGCGCTTGGAGTGAGAGAAGAGAGAAATTAAACAAGCCGCATCTCCGAGAAATCACGCTATATTTTAAATAATACAAGACCGAAGATGAAAGATAATGATAAAATCGACAATAAATCGACAATAGCTAGCGCTACATTTAAATAATGTTTACAGCAGATTACGAAGCGACGCGCATCCCGCCGCAATTTGGCGGCAATTGAGTACATCATGTTTCATGAGGAATGTCCGCAAAGAAGTATGAATCATGTTTTTTCCGATAGTATTATCTTACACATTAAGTTACAGCTAAATAATCAACAACGCGATCAGCGCTGCTTATTTTTTTTCTCAGCATGTTCCGCGCGAGGACGGGTATTCTGTGTGTTCCTTAATCGCCGTTTCTAATGACTATATTATTGTAAGGAATAAAGATTTTTAACGAAGCGATCAACGGTCGACATTTCCGGTTGTGACATCACGCGCGATATCGCCGCGATGTATCTGTAAGGTTTTAATGGCATTCCTATTTACGTTCTTTCAGGGAGAAGCCGGTGTCTTTGAATCGAACGCTTCTCGGGCAAGTGTCTTTGTTTTTTTTCTACATTAAATATTAAAGGAGATTTTTTACTTATCCATTTATTTTAATACAAATATATTATGATTATTGTGCACTGTATAAAGTACATGCCCGGGAAAAGAAACCTCTTATTTGTTCATATTTGTTCATATTAGTTTATATTAGTAGATATATGATTATATATAATCCTTTCTAAAGAAAGGCATGTTAAGTCGATACTCGCATATCTCGAAGTTTTTTGTTGCCGCTTTTCCGCGATGCCAATTGGTTCTCTCGCTGCGCTTACTTCATTTGCAGCTGTCATCGTATATTTTGACAGTTGTGTGTATTGTGTGCGTATCAAGAAGTTAATAGTGTAATAGTAATAGCATAATGTTTAAAGCTAAATAGCGCGCGCGAAGCGCGCGTCTGTGGTGTCTAGTCATATAAAAAATAGAAAATATAATCTTAAACAATATTATATGGCCATATATGAGGGTATACATATAATTATATATGGTCAAAAATGAACATATAAGAAATGTAAATATAATCTTGAACTATATTATATGGCTATATATAAAAATATTGAAAATATATGATTATATATTCCATAAAACCTCTTTAAGTATAACCTTATATAGCCATATATGGTCTTATATGCTTGTATATTATCATGTCTGATCATGTAAAAGTATATTATTTATAAGATTAAAAAGATAATCATATATGAACATATACTCGGATTTATCCATAAGTTTGCATAACTGTTATAAATATTCTTTTAGTATATTATTTTATTTGACAATTAAATTAATATAAGATATTATATTTCTAGTTTCAGTTTACACAATTGCGTTTTAAGTCCGACAAAGTCCATATTAATTGGCACGCAGTTTAAAAAACTAAAAAATGTATTTAATAATTATTGATATTGTGAAATATTATTAAGCCCCAAGATCCGCTTCGATGAAAAAAAGCACTTCTCATTGCTTGTGTTATTTTAAGTTTTCTTTTTTTCTCTAATTGTGGATAAAATACTTAATTTTTATTAAATATTTTTGTAAACAGTAAAATTATCTGTAATAATTCATGAAAAAACTGTAATATAATAGGGGAGACCGGGGCTAAGCCGACAACGGGGCGAACTTGACACTAGGCTTTTTGCCAATTTAAATCTATCGTAGAAACTTGCCTTTGCTACTGTAAATGCGTCTTTATGTGCCAGTATTATCAACGGAATTTGGTAACATTCTGAGTTATAGTGTAATTTTTAACGCGACATAAGTGTTTTTGATAGTGAAAAGTAATTTTTCTGATCTCTCGAAAATGTCTACTCTTTCATCGAGCTTTACTCTTGCGAATCTACCGATAAGTGATTTTGATGGGAAATTCGATGCTTTATACGAATCCAATAATAATTTTTGCATTTTTTCAAAATTTATATATTTTTGGAGTAACAAAAGTAAAAAACGACGTTCGGGGCGAAGTCAACACCTCGCCGTTTCGTCGGCTCCCAGTAACAAACGATGCTTTGCAGCCGTATATGGCTCATGACAAATGTATGCGCACGTCTGATCGCGAGTTTACCTGCATTAATTGTTTTTCAGACATGAGTTTAGATGAAGATAATTGAAAGTTCAACAATTTTTGTTCTCATTATTTCAAATGATGTTCTAGCTACTTTATTCCAAATTTTTGTACTTTTTAAATACACAATAAACAATGTATTTTCATTTTCAAACAGTAAAAAATAAGTTCCAGATCAAATTTTGTCGATCAGACAAAGTGTTGAGTTTGCCCCGGCGGGGTGTCGAGTTTGCCCCGTCATTTTTCAATTCGAAAATTTGTCTTCGCGTCACTTTTCCTTTCCTGGCGGCAAAACAAAGCGACGTACAGCAAAACTTCCTGAATCAATTTTGTACCTGAAGAAACACTCTTTAAATATATACCATTGAATTTGCCTAAAAATTATAATTAAACATTAAAAATTGCCTTTGAAAAAATAGTGTCGGCTTAGCCCCGGTCTCCCCTATATATTATAGTTCTTATAAATAAATATATTAATCGTATTATTTTGCAAACATTCTTTATAATTTAAACTGTAAACTACTGAAAATAATATAATCATATATGAACTTATATATAGTCATGTAAGATTATATATGATCAGATCACAATTTTGTATTCCAAAGTATCTGATAGATGGCATTCAATGGAATGTGTCTCATATTTCAAATTTGACAAACAGTAGTGTTACAAGCTAGAACGATATTAAAAAATACGACATTCGCGTTATGAAGCGGTACAATTTTTGTATTAGTTGCATCGTGGAGGCCACTCTTATAATAAAGTGGCACACTTAAAAAATAACATTTGAAAATAATATAATTTTCTGAAATTTATTTAAATATATATATATGTCCTTATATATATAATTTTATATAATCATATATGATCATATAAGATCTCAAGGAGGCCAAAATTTATATATGAGCATATAAGATTGCTTCTTATATGAGCAGCATATAAGACATTATAAAGGATTTTTTTTCCGGTGCAGTCTTGTATACTGGGGATCAATCATGTTAATTTTTTCCTAGGACGGAAACGTAAAAAGTGAAAAGTTTATTTCTTTCTATTCAACACCAATAGAAAGAGATAGTTGCATGAAACTTTTCACTTTGCACGTTTCCGCTCTAAGGAAAAAGTTACATGATCGCTACCTTGACCGAACACACTGGAATATCCTTGTTTAGATTTTTTTACAAGAGGCAAAATTAAGTATTATTTTTTTTATATTATATACTTACATGCATAATATGTGTAATAAGGAATAATAAAGAATCAAATTTTATTTAGGTCCATATAATTCATGCGTGATGTAAAAAATGTGCATTGATTTTAATCCTTGCGGTGGTCACACCTTTTCTTTGAACATTTTTTAAAGGATTTATTTAAACATAATGCTACTCAAAAAGTTAATTTTTTATAATAAGAATACAATGTTTAAACTTGATTCTAAAATTGTTTGCGATCCACTTATAAACTGTTAGTTTTCGAAGCATGCAGTTGTTTGAAAAATGGTTAGGATCGTGCACTTTAACTCCGTGTGACCACTGAAGGTTAATCACATTGTTATGTCTACTATGTAAAATGTCGTCACGCATTTACGCATTCATAAATATAAATAGTATCCGCTAAACTTGGACATATGCTTATTTTAACTGTATGTTAAATGGTCAAGCGATGCCAAGTACACAGGAAGGACGACCAACTATATATGTATAACTACGTCGTTGCATAAACGTCAAGACCAAGTTACTAAGTTCATCTGAAATTTTTACGTTAAACGAGCTTTCAAGTAAAATATTCGAGCAAAGTTATCAATTGCGACCACTCCAAATAAAATTGGTGCAATCTGTTCCGAGATTTTCAACTACGCAAAAAGTGAGAGTGAGAGAGTGAGAGAGAGATATTTACACTCTCACGGTCACATACATATATATTATAAATTGACAGAGCATTCAGAAGATAAAGTTCAATATGAAGACAATATAATATATACAAAAAGGCAATGAGATGCGCTGCTGATTGTGTGGTATGTATAATGTACATTACTTTAATCGAAATCATGATAAAATTATGGAGTGGGATTAATAATAAAAAATATCTATTTATGCGATCATATATAAAGTTATTAGTGCAATCTTTCCATGTTGAGAAAAATATAAGTAATGAACATTCTACAAACTACATACTTTAAGGAGGTTCTACAGATAATGGATATATCTAAAAATTGGAAAAAAACTTTATGGACGTATAAAGTGAGATGCGAAAAAAATGCTCAAAAAATTTTAACATCGGTTACCGTGTAAAAATGTGCAAAAATGAATTTTGAAATCACAGTTTTTACATGAGCTCTTATGACAAAAGGGTTCCCGGAGACAGGAAACAAGATATTAATTATATGAAAACGGCCTACCAGAGATTCAAAAAACGGAGCTCTTATAGATCTTAATCTAAGCTTTTCAAAAATATCGAGAAAAATAAGGGTTATCGTGTAAAATTTTGTGATATTGGCTATTGAAACAGGCATTATCACAGTTCACATAGCGTGCTTCGAATAACAAGGGAGATTTAACAACGTCGCAGCGATTGCACCTCACATAACCTTTTATCTGTCAATGATTTTTGGGCATTTTCCATTCGAAGAACAACTTTCTTTTTAGCGAATTTTCCTCTTTTGACACACGCAAGACTCTATCCTTATTTCTCCATGAATTGGTCGGGCTTGGAGGAGTCATTGTAAATTTAAAAGTAAACGCAGTCACCGACTAGAAAAGGACCACGCTCATATGAGCAGAACAGCGAGACTCAAGTTCGTGACGTTACCACATTTTCTCGCATGTATAAGAAACCGGAGTCAAAGGAGCACTTACACGATATTTTTAATTATTCCTCGCTTCGACTAATATGGGTATGATATAAGCTCTAACATCATCAAAATTCATGAAAATATTTTATGAATACTTAGAATTGATGAATTTAAAGATTTTCTCTTCATCTCTCGACTGACTAGAGAGTACCTGTAGAACCTCCTTAAAGACATAGAATTGATATATCATGATTTAAAAATAAAGAAATGCAATTGACTACAAAATTGTAGTAATAATATCGCTTGGAACGATACGCGAGATGCGTAGAGATGGACAGGACACTGATTATACAAGTTCTTATGCTATAGGAACTCTTTATTCTATTCACACAAGAACACAAGAACACAATACGTTTTGACTCCACGATGGTCAAGGCTCTTCTGCACACGACCGTGACGACCGCACGCACGCGTGGCGCTCCGAGGTGCGCGCCACACAGGAGCTGCCCTCTCTAGAGGCGAGAGCGCATCGCTCGTTCAAAGCCCGGCTCTCAATACTCCCTTCCTTTGTGCGAGCGACCCGTGGTCTTTCTCTAGATTTAGTCCTTATCTGAAACACAACAAGAATCAGTTATCGAGTAAAATTAATCTCTAATTTTGTTTAGACTCTATATTCATTATCTTATCTCTTAGATATGCAAATGCTTCTAAAGGCAAAGGTTTTGTCATAATGTCTGCCAAAATTCTCTTTGGTCTCAATCCATTCGACTTTCACCTTCCCTTGATCAACACACTGCTTGATAAAATCTCCATGAGTGTCAGCCATATGTTTTCTGTTTCCAGTTTCTTCTCTCTCTTTTAAGTTTTTCTTTATTTTCTCTAAGTTGTCATCAAACATTTTAAGTTTGTGACTTCCATCCTTCTTAGTGCAGTTTCCTGCTGCTCTGTTATCACACCAGATTGTTGTAGGCAAGAATGTTCTTCCAACAACATACCTAAGTGACTTGTCTAATGAGATTACTTCTTGACAGGCTTCACTCATCGCTAGATACTCCGCTTGACATGTAGAGAGTGTAACATATGTCTGTTTATGACTTCTCCATGCTATCCTCTAGTGGATGTAGAATCAATGCAGTCTCTGAAACTAGCGTCTGTCAGTGACTCTAACTCATCTGTTTCACCTCTAAATATTAATCCTCGATTCGTAGTTCCTCTAAGATATCTGAAGACTCTTTTCACATCTTGCCAGTCTTCTTCTGTGGGCTCTAGTTGTCTTCTTGCTAAATAGTTCACTGCAAAAGCGATATCAGGTCGTGTAGCATTCGCCAGATACATTAAGCTTCCTATAGCTTCTCTATAAGGAACTCTTCTAATTTCCTTTCCAATACTCTTTTCTTCCAATTTACTCTTTTTATTTTTATTGCTCACTTTTCTGGTGACCATAGGAGTACTCTGAGGTTTGCATTCATTCATATGGAACTTTTCCAATATGCTCTCAGTATATCTCGTCTGATGAATGCTCATATATCTTTCTTCTTTATTTCGCTCTATTGTTATTCCCAGAAAATTCTTGGGTTCTCCAAGATCCTTCGTCTCAAATATTTCACTCAATTTCTTTTTCATTTTCTCTAATTTTTCCTTGTCATTACTTGCAATTAACATATCGTCTACATAAAGTAGTACGACCACTATTTTTTCTTCTTTCTCCATGTGAACAGACATGGCTCATGTAGGTCATATTCTCTAATCCAAGTTTCTTAGCCTCTTCTGAAAATCTCTTATTCCATCTTTTGGGACTTATCTTCAATCCATACAAAGCTCTATTTAATTTACACACTTTTGTTGGTGTTTTCATCCACTTCCACTCCCTCTGGAATTTTCATATATATTTCTTCTTCTAGAACTTTATTTAAAAAACGCAGTCTTAACATCTAGCTGGCAAGCGTATAAGTTATATTTATTTATTATTGCCAATATAGATCTAACCCCAGTGACAGTCTTGAAATGGGTGCATATGTCTCTTTTAGATCATACACGTTTCTATCTTTACAAACTCTGATCACAAGTCTTGCTTTGAATCTGGTAGATCCATTTGTCTCTAATTTTCTTTTAAATACCCATTTTGAATCTATTATGTTAGGTCGTTTTTCATCTAATTTCTCTAATGGTCTATCGACAAGTTCCCACATTTGATTATCATACATAGATCCAAGTTTCTCTTTGACTGCAATTTTCCAATTTTCTCTTTCGTTACTTGACATAGCTTCTTCATAAGTGACGGGCGCTCTCTATTTAACGATGCCACAGGACATTGATGTAATTCATCTTCACACTCTATTGTCTGACACTTATTTGTTTCTACGAAGCTATAATTAGCGAAGCTAATATCCTCTATCGGTTTTTGCACTTGATTGTCTCTAATATTCTCTGATAATTCACATTTCCTCTTAGTTTTACTTCTAGTCATTGGAGCGTTACTCCCTCATTGTACACTCTTTCGTTTTTGTTCATCTAACTGTATTGCTTGTTTTCTTGGTCTACCTCTTTTTCTTTTCTCTAGTGTTATATGGGATGGCCGGGGTAACTCACATTAACAACACTATACGTAATTGAATACTCGTTCTTTATTCGCGTCTTTACTGCCCACGGTCTCGTGTGTTAAATGCCGCCTTTCGTTACTCTAGCAACGCCATCTCACGCTTACTAGCTCACATACCTTTTAGGGCTTATACATATGTAACATCTAGTATTAGTGTATCCGACTAATATTCCTCTAATTGCTTTTTTTAATCAAATTTTGATGTGGGCTTCGGTACTTTTGCACACCCAATGCATCCGAATCTTTTAAGCTGTTCTAAGTGACAGGTTGTCTCTGGTGAAAACTTCTTCAATGGAATTTCATACTCTATAATAGTTTTGTGTGGAGATCTGTTGTACGCATGCACAGCAGCGTCAACTGCTAGCTCCCACATACTTTTCGGTAATCCGGAGTCGAACATAAATATTCTTATTCTCTCTTGTAATGTTCGATTGAACCTTTCGGCTACTCCGTTATGCTCTGAAGTATACGGTGGCGCAAATATGTTTTCTATCTTTTCTCTTTCCATTACTTCTTTAAACGCACCTCCCGTGAACTCCTTGCCTTGATCTGACTTTACGTAGCACAGCTTTTTTTCTTTTCCTAGTAGATTTCTGGCGGATATTAGATACTTCTCTAGAGCCTCTCCCGATTCATCTTTTGTCTTCAGAGAGTAGGCTTCCGCTAATCTAGAATAGTCGTCTATGGCCCGGTTTCACCAACGTGATTTAATCTAATCGGTCGATTAAACTCACTCTTCATCTCTTTCCAACTGTTCCCCTAGAAAGAGACGAAGAGTGAGTTTAATCGACCGATTAGATTAAATCACGTTGGTGAAACCGGGCCTATAAATGTGATTATAAACCTTTTTTGTCCTGGATAGGATGTAGGTTTTATTGGACCCATAATGTCCGTATGTATTACCTGTAGTGGTCTCTGTGCTCTATTTCTGTTTTCTTTAAACGGCAGTTTTGCCATCTTTGCCATTATACAGACTTCACACTCTAATATGGAGTTATCAAACTTAACTGTCTCTAATCTCTTTTCTACTTTTTGTAGCTGTCTTAGATAATTTAACGACGCATGACTTAATCTAACATGCCATAACATCGCCTCATTTATTTTTTCTAATTTCTTTACTTTTTCAATTACTGAGCTTTCACACATTTCTTCTATATTCTCTATTGTCTGTATATCCTCTAACTTAATGACTTGCTCGAGTTCAGTATTATTGTATTCTATATTTTCGTTTTCGTTCACATTTGTGAGTTCTCCTTCATTCTCCCTCCCAATCGCAGAGCCAACATTATCCCTCTCATCTAACTCTCCCTCCGAAATTGATAATTCATTGGTCTGAATGTTTGCTTGCGATTGTTCAGGAAGCTCACTGTTGCGGTCGTGCACGACTATATGCGAATATACGAGTAAGTGATATCACACTTGTGTGCACACATGCACAATATTTATATAATTACGAGGCGGCGTAACTTAAGACGTTTTCGACGCCTGTGATATCGGTCCGTGACTTCCGCTATCTCCGTCTCTTTTTCATCAAAACAAGTCGTAGCGGTTGACAAATAACTTGATTGGTCAGGACGAGCGATTTAGTGGGCGGATCTAGGATCCGCCAATCGAGAGACTCTAATTTTTCGATACGCAGGAGCGGAGAGTGCGGATACCGCGGCAAAACAGTTAGTCAGTCTGAAATGATCAATGGACATAGTCCCTTTTTTTATGTAATCGCGAAGTACCACAATACGCACCCGATTTCGTACACGATTTCGGGAAATCATTCGAACAATATTGATCCGAGTCGTTTCCAAGGCGTCATCGCGATCCGAGCATAATCTCGAGGCGTTATCGCGATCCCGAAACGACGTCGAGGCGTTATCACGATATGCGTTACAATGCATATCAAAGGACATGTAAACTTGTATTGAAGATAGTGAATAAATGACGTTCAAAACCACGACGTAAATCGTAAAAAATTTACGGCGACACACAACATTTTGGTGCCTCCTGTGAGGTTCGCAGTCCCCGGTTGGAGAAAGGCGAAACGACGAATAACACAGGATTCTTTCGAAGAAGCAGAGATCATCGTCAACCTCGAGCTCGAACCCACATCATACGTTTTATAAGGACAGTATTTACTAATATCATATAGCTAGCGTGACGTTTGATCCTATCTTCATCTTAGTTTCATCGTCAAGTTTAATAATGGCGAATAAGATTAAGCTTCTCGTTCAAAAACGAACATCATTGAAATCGCAAATAACTAAGTTGACTAATCTTCTCGAGGAAGAAAGGCGGGATAACACGGTATTAAGATTGCGCATGACACGTTTAACAGAATTATTTCACGCATTCGAGGAACATAACGACGAGCTCGCGATTTTAGACCCTAACGAAGTTCATCAGGATGAATTCATGAACATCCAAGAAAGTTTTTATACACTCGCATCAAAAATTGAGAATATTTTGAATCCAACAAGTTCCGCGAATGCGGGTGGCTCAAATAGCGAAATTCGAATCGAGGAAACGGCCGCGGTAACATCTAACAAAAAGCGACGGATTAAATTACCCGAAGCACCGCTACCGACATTTGACGGTAAATACGAAAACTGGTTAACATTTAAAAACGCGTTTCGCAATCTAATCGACCTGCAATCCGATCTCTCAGATGTAGATAAACTATATTATCTGAAATCAGCCTTGAAGGACGAAGCCGCGAATAAAATGAGAATTTTTGCAATTGACGGAATTAATTATGCGAGAGCGTGGGAACTACTAGAGCGCGCGTATGAAGTGAAAAGAATTCTTATCTCGCGTCATTTATCATTGCTCTTGAATCTACCCACGTTAGATAAGGAGACTAATAATGGATTATCTAAATTAGCCGATGATACTCAACAACACCTTGCATCATTAAACGTGTTAGGAGTTAACGTAGGGCCGGAAATAATAGTCCATATTATTGAAAATAAATTATCAAAGGTCACACTCGACAAGTGGGAATTAACTCTCGATAGAGAAACGTTTCCGTCACTTGAACAATTATATGAGTTTTTATATAAAAACGCGGTTATTGCGTCGAAGAAGGAAAGGGCGAGACTGGCGGATACTGAAACGGGTAAGAACGAAGTTCCGGCCAAAAAGAAACGTGCTCATTCAACGAATCAGGCATTCATGACAAATACCAGTTAGAAATGCGTCGCGTGTAATATCAAGCGTCACCCGCTTTATTTATGCGATAAATTTAAGCAATTGTCGGTGGCAAAACGCATTGAAACGGTGAAAAACGCAAAACTTTGCTACAATTGTTTACGGTCACATCGCGGCAGTCCGTGCAAATTTTCGAACTGCACGATCTGCCAAAAAAGACATAACACGCTTTTGCACGACGATAAATACGTGTCCACCAACAAACCCAGTGCGCCTAAACCCGAAACCGTTAAAGCCGAGTGACTAGACAGCAAACGCGGAAAGAACAAAATAAACGTCACGACAATAACAGCCGAAATAATACCACAGTTACTAACGAGCGCACTAGTATATTTATACGATAAACATTGCAATCCGATAAAATGTCGCGCTTTATTAGATACATGTTCCTCCGCGAATTTTATTTCAGAAACCATCGTAAAACGTTTAGGCATACGAGCAATCCCGCAATCGATCCCGATTAATTCCATCGATACCACGAATTCTACCTCTAAAGGCATGGTACAGATTACAATACATGCAATACGTGATAATTTCCAAAAGGATTTGACATGTTTGACGCTTCCAACCATCGCAAATCTTGTTCCGTCCGAAGTTTTTCCGCGAAATCGGATAAAAATACCACCGAACATAAAACTTGCGGATCCGGAATTCCATTTACCACGTCCTATCGATATATTGATCGGTTCAGGTGCCACGTTGTCTATGCTCTCGGTTGGTCAAATCAATTTGTCAAGCCAAAAACACGATCTATATTTACAAAAAACACGCCTAGGCTGGATTATTGCCGGTAACTCGTCTCCTCCAATTTTAACAGAAGAGTCGGCGTCTTATTTGACAAATTTAGACACTCAATTAATGAAATTTTGGACGATCGAAGAAGTTTCAGTTGATACATCAAAATCGAAAGAAGAGAACGAATGTCAAGCACATTTCTTGAGAACCGTCACTCGTAATTGTGACGGGCGATACGTGGTTCGTTTACCGTTTCGCGAGTCAAACATTTGTATCGGCGAGTCGCGATCTATCGCATTAAAACGGCTATCGACATTAGAACGTAAATTGGAGCGAGATCCGATTCTGAAATTAGAATACACACGTGTAATTAACGAATACAAAGAATTAGGCCACATGACTCTAATAGAAACTCCCAATGACGATGGATTCTACATGCCTCACCATGCAGTTCTTAAAGAGTCAAGCAATACTACTAAGGTTCGAGTAGTGTTCGATGCATCAGCAAAATCGAGTAACGGTGTGTCGTTAAATGACGTCTTATTAGTAGGACCCACGATTCAAGACAAACTCTTTTTGCACGTAATTCGGTTTCGCATGTACAAACACGTAATAACCGCGGATATAGAGAAAATGTATCGCCAGGTACTGATACACGAAGAAGACCGCCGGTATCAGCGTATTCTTTGGCGCGAGGATGGCATAATAAAAACGTATCAATCAAACACACTCACATTTGGAGTATCGTCATCTCCATTCCTCGCAATTAGCACCATACAAAAATTAGCGGACGATGAAGGTCATAAATATGTTAAAGCGGCTAAAATACTTAAAGAGGAATTATATGTAGACAATCTATTAACCGGTGGCGAATCCATCGAACAAGTTCGAGACAATAGAGACGAAATAATTGCGTTGTTAAGGCGCGGAGGATTTCACATTAGACAATGGGCGTCAAATAATCCACGCGCCATTGAAGATTTACCAAATCACGCGTTACACGCTAACTACATGCTTACCGACAATCAATCGTTACACACATTAGGCGTTTTTTGGGATACCCACGACGACAAGATATGCTATTCGGTACAACCGGTTAAAATTTCAGAACCACTGACAAAAAGAAAAATTTTGTCAGAAATAGCAAGGATTTACGATCCGATAGGTCTTCTAGGGCCAGTAATTTTGTATGCCAAACGATTAATACAAGACGTATGGAAAGCTCAAGTACAGTGGGACGAATCTATCCCACAATATATTCATACGCGATGGTCAGAATTCAGGCAACAATTAGGATCGTTAAATCAAGTCACCTTCGATCGAAAAATATTATTAGAAGATTGTCATAATATACATATACATGGGTTCTGTGACGCCAGCGAGTCAGGTTACGGAGCATGTTTATATATTCGGTCGGTCGGAAAGGACGGAGAAATAAGCAGTAGATTATTATGCGCTAAATCCAGAGTGGCTCCGATTAAACCACTCACAATCCCGCGGCTTGAGTTATGCGGCGCGTTACTTTTAACCCGATTATTTCGCGAAATAAATAACACATGGAAGTTTTCACTGGACAAAATAATTTTTTGGTGCGATTCGACAATCGTATTACATTGGCTGAAAACTTCTCCACATCTCCTTAAAACATATGTAGCGAATCGCGTCGGAGAAATTCAGGAACTGTCTGAATCAGTTAAATGGCGTTATGTACGTACAGAGGACAATCCAGCCGATGCAATTTCTAGAGGTCAATTACCTCACGTATTTTTGCAAAACATTAAATGGCGAATAGGACCTTCCTGGTTAAGCAAAAACGAAAACGATTGGCCTAATGAAAATTTACTAACTATCGAAGTATCTGAATTAAAGAGAAATACCTGTCTGACGATGACGTTTAAAGATTTTAACATACTCGAGAGGTATTCATCTTACTCTAAACTGTGTAATATTATAGCCTATTGTCTTAGATTTCGATCAGTCAATAAACATAACGGTCCATTATGCTTGGAGGAGATAAAAGAAGCTGAAATACGGGTATTAAGAATCCTTCAAGCCGTTCAATTTTCGGACGAATTTAAAAAATTAAAAAATCAACAACTCATTCGCAAGAGCAGAATCATTAATCTAAATCCTATTGTAGACCAGAACGACCTGATTCGCGTAGGAGGTCGGCTCAAATCATCAAACTTAACCTTCGAACAAAAACACCCAATACTACTTCCGAGTCGACATCCTCTTACCGATCATATTATACGCGAGACACACGAAAAACATTACCACACGGGAATTCAAACCACATTATACCTAATCAGACAAAAATTTTGGCTTATTGACGGTAGAAATCAAGTACGCAGAATAATACGTAAATGCGTGCGTTGCACGCGCTTCGAGCCACCCGTGGTCGAATATAAGATGGGTGATCTACCACCTAGCCGTGTACGCGAATCTCAGCCTTTCACTCACACGGGCGTCGATTTTTGCGGTCCTTTTTATATTAAGGAAAGGAAATTTCGGAATCGAAATAAGATTAAGGTCTATATAAGCGTATTCGTTTGTATGTCTATAAAGGCAGTACATTTCGAGATTGTAAGTGATTTGTCAACAGACGGTTTTCTCGCAGCGTTGCGGCGTTTTGTTGCAAGACGCGGAATTCCAGAGCATATTTATTCCGATAACGGAACGAACTTTATTGGCGCAAATAACCAATTAAAAGAACTATACACCTTATTCAATTCCGCCGAACATGTGAAACTAATAGATAAATATGCCAACGAACAACGTATATTATGGCATTTTATACCGCCTGTGGCTCCCCATTTCGGGGGATTATGGGAATCTACCGTGAAAATGTTCAAGCATCACTTTAAACGCGTAGTAGGCGATTCACTATTTACGTTTGAAGAATTAAACACGTTCGTCATCGAAATAGAAGGTATCATTAACTCCCGACCTATTACGTCACTATCTTCCGATCCAAACGACATGCACGCTTTGACGCCCGCTCACTATATATTAGGCAAGCCAATAACGACTCTCCCGGAGAGCAATTTGCAATCTGTTCCAGCAAACCGTCTATCAACCTGGCAACATATAACGAAGGTGCGACAAGACTTTTGGGCACGTTGGTATCTTGAATACTTGAACGAACTTCAAGGTCGCACCAAATGGGTTAAAGACGGCCCAGAGCTCAAAATCGGTACAATGGTGCTAATCAAGGAGAAAAATCTTCCCTGTACTCAATGGGCCTTGGGCAGAATTGCAAAATTATATCCAGGAGAGGACGGCGTCGTACGAGCAGTCGATGTTAAAACGACCAAAGGAGAAATAAAGAGAAACACGAAACACCTCTGCCCTCTTCCAATCTTACAATAATCTAAAGACGTTATCGTCATAATGTATTTCGGACACAATAGATGCCGTACACTCAAATTGCATTATACGTCGCAATAACGCATGTTTCAATCTGCGTTACATATACATATTATATTCAATATGCGCTTAACCAAACCGAGAATTGTTCGGTGCCCTCTCAACGGGGGGAGTATGTTGCGGTCGTGCACGACTATATGCGAATATGCGAGTAAGTGATATCACACTTGTGTGCACACATGCACAATATTTATATAATTACGAGGCGGCGTAACTTAAGACGTTTTCGACGCCTGTGATATCGGTCCGTGACTTCCGCTATCTCCGTCTCTTTTTCATCAAAACAAGTCGTAGCGGTTGACAAATAACTTGATTGGTCAGGACGAGCGATTTAGTGGGCGGATCTAGGATCCGCCAATCGAGAGACTCTAATTTTTCGATACGCAGGAGCGGAGAGTGCGGATACCGCGGCAAAACAGTTAGTCAGTCTGAAATGATCAATGGACATAGTCCCTTTTTTTATGTAATCGCGAAGTACCACAATACGCACCCGATTTCGTACACGATTTCGGGAAATCATTCGAACAATATTGATCCGAGTCGTTTCCAAGGCGTCATCGCGATCCGAGCATAATCTCGAGGCGTTATCGCGATCCCGAAACGACGTCGAGGCGTTATCACGAATGCGTTACAATGCATATCAAAGGACATGTAAACTTGTATTGAAGATAGTGAATAAATGACGTTCAAAACCACGACGTAAATCGTAAAAAATTTACGGCGACACACAACACTCACAATGTGGAACAATTTCTGCTCTCTCTCTCTCTCTCTCTCTCTCTCTCTCTCTCTCTCTCTCTCTCTCTCTCTCTCTCTCTCTCTCTCTCTCTCTCTCTCTCTCTCTCTCTCTCTCTCTCTCTCTCTCTCTCTCTCTCTCTCTCTCTCTCTCTCTCTCTCTCTCTCTCTCTCTCTCTTTCTCTCTCTCTCTCTCTCTCTCTACATCTATACACAACACATTCTACATTATCATTATTCTCTATATCGTTATTTTTGGCTTCAAATTGTATAATCCAATTTGGTTTCTCATAAATTCCTTCAAAAACTATTTTATTTGTCAGTTTATTATAGACCTTAAACAATTTATCATCTAAATAAATACTAAAACCAGCTAATACTAGCCTCTGCTAATTTTCTCAAAGACAGTAGATTCTCTGATACATCTCCTGTTGCTATTACTTTTGTTAATCTAATCTCTTTCTCTTCTTTTTTTCCCGTTCGCAACAAAAGATCTCCTTTACCGTCTATTACAATATTTGCAAATTCATTTTTATTCGCACATCTGATAATCTAATTTTCACACCTTTTCCTCTATTATTTAACTCTTTTGGTGCTTGTTTGTTCGGCTTTACTCGGCTTATTTTTATTAAAATTTGTATTTTTATACCTTGAAAATGAGACAACCTGTATACAAAAGATTCCGACAAAATCTTTTCCAACGTGACAATGAATAATTTATAGCAGACTAATGCTTTTAAAAATATTTAAATTAAATTTTAGAAAAATATATATCTACGTTTAAAAATATTGTAAAACTTTAAAATTAATACAATAAAATTTTAATAAACTTCAATAAGTTTTAAAAGTTTATCACAGCATTTTTTTAAATATGATGTATGGTTAACGTTTATTTTACATCATTCATCACATCATATCTAAAAAAGGCATGTAAAGTCGATACTCGAATCTATCAAAGTTTATTATTGTCGCTTTTTTGCGATGCCGATTTTGGTTCTCTCGCTGCGCTTACTTTATTTGTAGTTGTCATATCATATATTTTGACAGTTGTGTGTATCAAGGAGTTAATAGTGTAATAGTAATAGTGTAATAGTAATGGCATAATGTTAAAACTAAATAATACGCGCAAAGAGCGCGTCTGTGATGTCTAGTATATATAAAATTAGCATAGATGTATAAAATTATATTTGTAAGAATATTCTCTAATTTATATATTTGAATAAATGCAAGAACTTTAATTATCCATAATGATGTTTAAAAACTACACGTCTTACATAACAATTTCTTTTCTTATATGCAAAATTTACTTTTTTTTTTTTTTTTTTTTTAAGAAAGGATACGATTCCGACACATATTTGCCTGAACATTGATTTATAATTAGTTTTTTGTAAAAGAACAAATACATTAATTTTTATTTCATCTATTAATAAATTTTCATGATGTGCAAAAGTGCAATAATTTGTAATTCACATTATATCGTCAATGCATTGTTAGTATAATGTATTTATTCATTAAAGAGTCTTAACATCCGGTATACTTCGACATTTAATGCATATGGACAATTCTACGTCAAATCGGACGAAAAATAACATCGTATTTTTAAATTGGTCGAAATTTTTTTTACATGAAATATATGCATAAAGTAAGGAGATAGGAACTTTTTTGTTCGTTCAAAATATTTTTTTTACAAAAGTTATAAATAATATAAAAGTTATAAGTAATACAAAAGTTATTAATAATACAATTTTCATAAAAAATAAAGAAATTGTTAACTTTAAAAATTAATATCTCTGTTATATTTGTTGTAGAGAAATCTTCAAAAAAGCATTAGCTAAGAAGACAATCTTTTTTATAAAATAATTTAAGTTACAAAAATTGCAAAATTTAATTGTTATAAGAAGCAATTAAAATTTTTATACTCCGTCCAACAAGAGACTGAGAGTAAATCGGACGAAAACTCGTCCGTCTCGCACAGGTCTCCGCCTACAGAACATCTATTTACGTATACGGTACGCCACGCTGTAGAGACTTTGCCCACCTATGCGCAGAGCCACTCTTAATCTCTTGTTGGACGGAGTTTAGTCATTTTTTTCATCAAAATGTACATTTATAAGAATTTTTAAAGTAGTACCTACTTTTTTAATTTTTATTTTATTTTAAAAGAATATTTTTTGTTTTATGGAGAAACGATGAATTTTATTTTTTTATATATTTAATTGAAGAATGTACAGTATAAATGACATAATATACATATAATCATATATATAATATTTTAATGTTTACATCAAAAAGACGTTATATATTGCCAGTCACGTACTACGTTTACGCGAGTGTTACTTCTGTAGTAACTTACGATATATCACTCGTTTACGCGGATTAAATTATCGTAAGTTACTACAAAATGCCGTTTACGCGAAGGAATTATCGTAATAAATTACTAAAGAAGTAACGCTCGCGTGAACGTAGTAACGATCGATTTAAATTACTTTAATTGTTATTCTACATACTGGCGAAAGAAAATTCATTATTCTGTATAATATATAATGTTGAATATAATCAAAATTATATAAATCACATTATACAATATACAAATATTACATTTAAAAAATTGTGCAGTATTTTGATCTGGTTAAGTAAATCGTTACTGTACTGTCAAATTTAACCGTTAATTTTCTTTTCCGTTTTAAATTGCTGGAATTTTCCGTAATGAATGTTATGCTCTAATGCTTTTTATTGGAAAATTTTTATAGACTCTGAATTACGATTTTAGCAACATAAGTATATGGTAGAAACTGTAAATAGTGTACAATTCTAATTTACTTAATTGGCAGTAAAATAAAATTTTCTTATTGCAATAATTTTTATAAATTTTTAGCAACAATTAACTGATGGTGTTATAAAACCGGATTTAACTAACGTTTATACGATATTTTACGCCGGTAATTATAAGGGTAATTATAAGGGCTACAGGGTAAAAGTGCACAATAACGGATCCAGCCTCAGTGACCTTGACTTTGACATATATTGTCAAGGACCTGAGTAATTATCAGAAAATTTGAAGCGTCGCTCGTTTTTTATTAAAAAGTTATTAACAAAAGAAGTTTTACAAATTATATGTAATTTTTATATATTATGTTAATAAATTTTCAAACATTACAGAATTCCGAAGAAATAAAGAAAAAATACAATTAAAAATAATATTATAATATATATATATATATCTACCGCCTATAATCAAAAAATATTATAATAATTTAATTTTAATTAATATATCTCACATAGCAAATAATATTGCAGAAATATTGCAGCAATATTATTTTTCCATTACAATATTACAATGAATAATAGCAGAAATATTGCAGTAATATTACTGCAATATCTCAGTAATATTAAAATGTCCGCGCAAATAAATATCAGTAATATTACTGATATTCATTTCAGTAATATTACGTAATATTACTGCAATATATCAGTAATATTACTATAATATTTGCGTGATATTATAATATTGCTAGGAATTAAACCATTTTAATAATTTTTATTAAATTTTATTAAATTTTATCAAATTGTTATTTTTAATAATAGTATTACATACAATATTAAGAAAATAATATTAATATTATCTTTCTATCTCTTTTTTCTTCAAAACTGCTCCATGCTACTCTGCACTGTATGAATTTCCACTGATAAAGAGTGACGTAACACTATAACATAATATAAAAACTGTAATTATTATTTATACAAGGTGAGTTTTATTTTGTGTGCCTTATCTTCGCTAATTATCTCAGGAAGTATTGGTTTATTGGAAAAATGTTTCAGATAAAAATTGGAAGGTTCATAGAGGAATAATGGATGATCTTATTAGATTTTGAGTCTGGAACCCATGTTGAGCCCAGTAGGGTCCAAGTCAAATTTTTTAAATAAAAACTCCTATTTTTTATTACATTATCTTTTTCTACTAATTAATATAAACAACTTTTGTCTAAAACATTTTCTATTTGCCTTATACTTTTTGAAATATTCAAGAAAATTTTGGTAACTTTTTTAATATTTAGCTTATGATATCTTGATAAATGCTTGTCGAAGGGAAAAATGATACAAGACTTTTTAACTTGATATGGTCTCAATAGTAGGGGAGCTAGCTCCATTTTTTCGTGATTATTTCGGTACTCATGAAACTTTTTGTGGTGATTCAGAATGTTATTCAATGACCAAAGCTCATCCGGAGACTGACAAAAAAGTGGGTCGCTTTGGATGATATAGCCACTCACTTGTGCAAAAAAATTTTTTTTTCAAGTCATTTCGGTATGTAAGTCATTTTGCACCATAATTCTTTGATATATTCTATGACTATTTGCAAATTGACTGACAAAAAAGTGGGTCGCTTGTGGGTGTATGGCTGCCCAAAAATGACATTTTTTTTCAAGTTATTTCGGTATGTCAGTCATTTTGCAGCATAATTCTTTGATATATTCTATGACTATTAGCAAAATTGACTGACAAAAAAGTGGGTCTCAAAACCCTCATAAAATATTGTAAATTCCACAGTTTGCGACTTATGAATTTTTTCCTTCTTTGAATTCACCATTGATGGTCATCAGAACTTATTTTAATTCTTATTGTCTTTTCATTACACAAATAAATAATTAAAAGTACATCGTAAACTGAAACCAATATCTTTTTTATGGTCATTTATTATATAATTAAAACAGAAACTGTAATAAAAAATAGCATTAAAACATCATCATAAAAAATAAATAAAAAACCTAGGAATCTTTTTCTTCTTCTTCTTTATTACAATCATTTAAATCATCTTCATCCTCAGAAAGGTCGTCACTCGATTCTGTAACATTATTTAAAAATCATAATATAATTGTTTGACTACTGATTCTTTTCTCTTTCGAAGAAAAAAAATCACGCATACCTAGTTCACCTTCCTCATTGCTATCGTCTGACGGCTGAATAACGATGTCGTTGATAAGTGTTGGAAGCTGATTGCCTTCAAACCAGACAAATTCATATTTTCCATTATTTTCTATCCAGCCATTTTTCATTATTTTCTATCCAGCCATTTCCGTCAGACGATAGCAATGAGGAAGGTGAACTAGGTATGCGTGATTTTTTTTCTTCGAAAGAGAAAAGAATCAGTAGTCAAACAATTATATTATGATTTTTAAATAATGTTACAGAATCGAGTGACGACCTTTCTGAGGATGAAGATGATTTAAATGATTGTGATAAAGAAGAAAAAGAAAAAGATTCCTAGGTTATTTATTTATTTTTTATGATGATGGTTTAATGCTATTTTTCATTACAGTTTCAGTTTTGATTATATAATAAATGACTATAAAAAAAGATATTGGCTTCAGTTTACGATGTACTTTTAATTATTTATTTGAGTAATAAAAAGACAATAAGAATTAAAATAAGTTCTGATGACCATCAATGGTGAATTCAAAGAAGGAAAAAATTCATAAGTCGCAAACTGTGGAATTTACAATATTTTATGAGAGTTTTGAGACCCACTTTTTTGTCAGTCAATTATGCTAATAGTCATAGAATATATCAAAGAATTATGCTGCAAAATGACTGACATACCGAAATGACTTGAAAAAAAATGTCATTTTTGGGCAGCCCTACACCCACAAGCGACCCACTTTTTTGTCAGTCAATTTGCAAATAGTCATAGAATATATCAAAGAATTATGGTGCAAAATGACTGACATACCGAAATGACTTGAAAAAAAATTTTTTTTTGCACAAGTGAGTGGCTGTATCATCCAAAGCGACCCACTTTTTTGTCAGTCCCCGGAGCTTTGATCATTGAATGACATTCTGAATCACCACAAAAAGTTTCATGAGTACCGAAATAATCACGAAAAAATGGAGCTAGCTCCCCTACTAGGTAGTTCGGACATGAACCATTAGCACGGACACGAACCACCAATGACCGACAACACCGACAATACCACGATAAGTCATATATCGTAGACATAGCACGGATAAGAGCACCACAAAATCGTGGACATTACTTACATATTCGTAGACATTGGCCACGTAGTTCAATGTCCACGTTTTGTGGACATAGAGGCGCTTCAAAATAAAGTTACACCGAAATCGCGCCCGTGGCCGCTCTCAGGCTTCTCTCTGCTAAAAGATGAGCCGCGAGTAGGATCATCTGCCAGTCTAGAACGGGCAAAACGATAATCCTCTTGAATTCATAAAGTATACATTTTGTTGATAGGAAATAATTCAAAATGAATACTCTAAGAAGTTTTCGGGAACTGGAATTATGGTGCATGTAACTTCCTAAATCGTTCTTAAAGTATACTTTCATGAATTCTTAAAGAACTGCAGTTCAGAAAAAAGAAAAGTTTAGGAATATTTTAGGAATTCACTGTGCTATCTGGGTTACTATTGAAAGTCCAGTAGTTACTATTTGCTCTCAATAATTTTTTTTTCATAAGAGTATATATGGTATGAATGCATAAATTGCCTGCTATACTTATATATACTATCAATAAGTATGTGTATACATTGACTAGTAAGTGTATATATGTTACAGTAAATTGAGTAAATATGTGAATGCATAATCTATCTGCTATATACATTTATATTATATTATATTATCAATATGCAAGTTTGTCTAGGCCCTAAAGGTCAATCCAAATAAACTTGCATAGGTGCATAAGCATAGATATGCATAAAGAAATGGATTGGTCTATTTCCTTATGCACATGTATATGGACCAATCAATTTCCTTATGCTTATGTTTATGCGCTATGCAAGTTTGTCTGGATAGACCTTTACTATTCAATGTATGCACATACATATTGATATAATATCATATAAGTATATAGCAGAACAATTTACATTCAACATTTACTGCAACACATACACTTACTAGTCAATGTATACACATACTTATTGATAATTTATATAAAATTATAGCAAAAAAATTATGCATTTACACATGTACTACCTATAATATGCCGTGCCAACAGTGGCACAGATCGATATAAATGTCGCGATTTAACTTTTATGTCATTGAGTCTTCCACGCGGTTCTGTTTGCGTTAAATTACACAGTCAAAACGCTAATTAAAAATGCTGGAATTATTTAATTACTTTCTTACCACATATTTATAAGAAAATATTTATACAAAAAATGAGCTAAGACATATATTATAAGATGTAATATCTTTAGTACAATGAACACCGTATGTACATTGTAAGAAAGTAAATAAATAAATATTTTAAATATTTTTTATACTAGCGTTTTAGGCTCTATGATTTGACGCGAAACGCGAACTGAACCGCGTGGAAGACTCAAGGACGTATAAGTAAAATCGCGACATTTATAAATACGTTGAAGAGAAGGACAGAAACCAGGAAAAAAAATATATTATGTTTATATTTTTTTTTATGTATTTCAGTATGTCTTATGTATTTTATACAGGTACGTATCCCGGCACCTATTATGTGCGGTAAAAGATAAAGTTAATCTTTTCGTTGTGCGTTCAGTCTTACAAAGAGATGCCACGAACTGCTAACTCTACTTTTGAATGAGCTATAGTGCATTCGAAAGGGGAGGTCGAGAGTATAAACCGTGTCAGGGCTTTTGGGTGTATGAGCTTTAGTTTCAGAGAAAATTTATTGTAAAATTATGTATTTTTTAGCTGTCACCGCTGAATGCTGAATGCTGAAGCTGACTAAAGCAGCCTTTCATGGTGTTTTATGAGCGTCGAGTTGGGCGCCTTAACTCTGCGTTTGGTTCATCCCACAGCGTCAGTTCTGCTTACCAAAAATGGCCCACTTGGCACTCTGATCTGTTAAAAGATGCTCGTGGCTTCACAGTTCAAGAAAGCCAGAGATCTCACCCATTTAAAGTTTGAGAATAGGTTGAGGTCATTTCGGCCCCAAGGCCTCTAATCCCAGCAAACACAATGCAACATGTAACGTGCACGTTAGTTGTAATTTCATACTCAACACGTGTGTTATATTGCATTTATATCGTTAAAAAAAGATAAAGCTTAAAGATAAAGCTTTATTTATAAATAAAGCGGGTGACGCTTGATATTACACGCGACGCATTTCTAACTGGTATTTGTCATGAATGCCTGATTCGTTGAATGAGCACGTTTCTTTTTGGCCGGAACTTCGTTCTTACCCGTTTCAGTATCCGCCAGTCTCGCCCTTTCCTTCTTCGACGCAATAACCGCGTTTTTATATAAAAACTCATATAATTGTTCAAGTGACGGAAACGTTTCTCTATCGAGAGTTAATTCCCACTTGTCGAGTGTGACCTTTGATAATTTATTTTCAATAATATGGACTATTATTTCCGGCCCTACGTTAACTCCTAACACGTTTAATGATGCAAGGTGTTGTTGAGTATCATCGGCTAATTTAGATAATCCATTATTAGTCTCCTTATCTAACGTGGGTAGATTCAAGAGCAATGATAAATGACGCGAGATAAGAATTCTTTTCACTTCATACGCGCGCTCTAGTAGTTCCCACGCTCTCGCATAATTAATTCCGTCAATTGCAAAAATTCTCATTTTATTCGCGGCTTCGTCCTTCAAGGCTGATTTCAGATAATATAGTTTATCTACATCTGAGAGATCGGATTGCAGGTCGATTAGATTGCGAAACGCGTTTTTAAATGTTAACCAGTTTTCGTATTTACCGTCAAATGTCGGTAGCGGTGCTTCGGGTAATTTAATCCGTCGCTTTTTGTTAGATGTTACCGCGGCCGTTTCCTCGATTCGAATTTCGCTATTTGAGCCACCCGCATTCGCGGAACTTGTTGGATTCAAAATATTCTCAATTTTTGATGCGAGTGTATAAAAACTTTCTTGGATGTTCATGAATTCATCCTGATGAACTTCGTTAGGGTCTAAAATCGCGAGCTCGTCGTTATGTTCCTCGAATGCGTGAAATAATTCTGTTAAACGTGTCATGCGCAATCTTAATACCGTGTTATCCCGCCTTTCTTCCTCGAGAAGATTAGTCAACTTAGTTATTTGCGATTTCAATGATGTTCGTTTTTGAACGAGAAGCTTAATCTTATTCGCCATTATTAAACTTGACGATGAAACTAAGATGAAGATGGGATCAAACGACACGCTAGCTATATGATATTAGTAAATACTGTCCTTATAAAACGTATGATGTGGGTTCGAGCTCGAGGTTGACGATGATCTCTGCTTCTTCGAAAGAATCCTGTGTTATTCGTCGTTTCGCCTTTCTCCAACCGGGGACTGCGAACCTCACAGGAGGCACCAAAATGTTGTGTGTCGCCGTAAATTTTTTACGATTTACGTCGTGGTTTTGAACGTCATTTATTCACTATCTTCAATACAAGTTTACATGTCCTTTGATATGCATTGTAACGCATATCGTGATAACGCCTCGACGTCGTTTCGGGATCGCGATAACGCCTCGAGATTATGCTCGGATCGCGATGACGCCTTGGAAACGACTCGGATCAATATTGTTCGAATGATTTCCCGAAATCGTGTACGAAATCGGGTGCGTATTGTGGTACTTCGCGATTACATAAAAAAAGGGACTATGTCCATTGATCATTTCAGACTGACTAACTGTTTTGCCGCGGTATCCGCACTCTCCGCTCCTGCGTATCGAAAAATTAGAGTCTCTCGATTGGCGGATCCTAGATCCGCCCACTAAATCGCTCGTCCTGACCAATCAAGTTATTTGTCAACCGCTACGACTTGTTTTGATGAAAAAGAGACGGAGATAGCGGAAGTCACGGACCGATATCACAGGCGTCGAAAACGTCTTAAGTTACGCCGCCTCGTAATTATATAAATATTGTGCATGTGTGCACACAAGTGTGATATCACTTACTCGTATATTCGCATATAGTCGTGCACGACCGCAACAGTGAGCTTCCTGAACAATCGCAAGCAAACATTCAGACCAATGAATTATCAATTTCGGAGGGAGAGTTAGATGAGAGGGATAATGTTGGCTCTGCGATTGGGAGGGAGAATGAAGGAGAACTCACAAATGTGAACGAAAACGAAAATATAGAATACAATAATACTGAACTCGAGCAAGTCATTAAGTTAGAGGATATACAGACAATAGAGAATATAGAAGAAATGTGTGAAAGCTCAGTAATTGAAAAAGTAAAGAAATTAGAAAAAATAAATGAGGCGATGTTATGGCATGTTAGATTAAGTCATGCGTCGTTAAATTATCTAAGACAGCTACAAAAAGTAGAAAAGAGATTAGAGACAGTTAAGTTTGATAACTCCATATTAGAGTGTGAAGTCTGTATAATGGCAAAGATGGCAAAACTGCCGTTTAAAGAAAACAGAAATAGAGCACAGAGACCACTACAGGTAATACATACGGACATTATGGGTCCAATAAAACCTACATCCTATCCAGGACAAAAAAGGTTTATAATCACATTTATAGGCCCGGTTTCACCAACGTGATTTAATCTAATCGGTCGATTAAACTCACTCTTCGTCTCTTTCTAGGGGAACAGTTGGAAAGAGATGAAGAGTGAGTTTAATCGACCGATTAGATTAAATCACGTTGGTGAAACCGGGCCATAGACGACTATTCTAGATTAGCGGAAGCCTACTCTCTGAAGACAAAAGATGAATCGGGAGAGGCTCTAGAGAAGTATCTAATATCCGCCAGAAATCTACTAGGAAAAGAAAAAAAGCTGTGCTACGTAAAGTCAGATCAAGGCAAGGAGTTCACGGGAGGTGCGTTTAAAGAAGTAATGGAAAGAGAAAAGATAGAAAACATATTTGCGCCACCGTATACTTCAGAGCATAACGGAGTAGCCGAAAGGTTCAATCGAACATTACAAGAGAGAATAAGAATATTTATGTTCGACTCCGGATTACCGAAAAGTATGTGGGAGCTAGCAGTTGACGCTGCTGTGCATGCGTACAACAGATCTCCACACAAAACTATTATAGAGTATGAAATTCCATTGAAGAAGTTTTCACCAGAGACAACCTGTCACTTAGAACAGCTTAAAAGATTCGGATGCATTGGGTGTGCAAAAGTACCGAAGCCCACATCAAAATTTGATTAAAAAAAGCAATTAGAGGAATATTAGTCGGATACACTAATACTAGATGTTACATATGTATAAGCCCTAAAAGGTATGTGAGCTAGTAAGCGTGAGATGGCGTTGCTAGAGTAACGAAAGGCGGCATTTAACACACGAGACCGTGGGCAGTAAAGACGCGAATAAAGAACGAGTATTCAATTACGTATAGTGTTGTTAATGTGAGTTACCCCGGCCATCCCATATAACACTAGAGAAAAGAAAAAGAGGTAGACCAAGAAAACAAGCAATACAGTTAGATGAACAAAAACGAAAGAGTGTACAATGAGGGAGTAACGCTCCAATGACTAGAAGTAAAACTAAGAGGAAATGTGAATTATCAGAGAATATTAGAGACAATCAAGTGCAAAAACCGATAGAGGATATTAGCTTCGCTAATTATAGCTTCGTAGAAACAAATAAGTGTCAGACAATAGAGTGTGAAGATGAATTACATCAATGTCCTGTGGCATCGTTAAATAGAGAGCGCCCGTCACTTATGAAGAAGCTATGTCAAGTAACGAAAGAGAAAATTGGAAAATTGCAGTCAAAGAGAAACTTGGATCTATGTATGATAATCAAATGTGGGAACTTGTCGATAGACCATTAGAGAAATTAGATGAAAAACGACCTAACATAATAGATTCAAAATGGGTATTTAAAAGAAAATTAGAGACAAATGGATCTACCAGATTCAAAGCAAGACTTGTGATCAGAGTTTGTAAAGATAGAAACGTGTATGATCTAAAAGAGACATATGCACCCATTTCAAGACTGTCACTGGGGTTAGATCTATATTGGCAATAATAAATAAATATAACTTATACGCTTGCCAGCTAGATGTTAAGACTGCGTTTTTTAAATAAAGTTCTAGAAGAAGAAATATATATGAAAATTCCAGAGGGAGTGGAAGTGGATGAAAACACCAACAAAAGTGTGTAAATTAAATAGAGCTTTGTATGGATTGAAGATAAGTCCCAAAAGATGGAATAAGAGATTTTCAGAAGAGGCTAAGAAACTTGGATTAGAGAATATGACCTACATGAGCCATGTCTGTTCACATGGAGAAAGAAGAAAAAATAGTGGTCGTACTACTTTATGTAGACAATATGTTAATTGCAAGTAATGACAAGGAAAAATTAGAGAAAATGAAAAAGAAATTGAGTGAAATATTTGAGACGAAGGATCTTGGAGAACCCAAGAATTTTCTGGGAATAACAATAGAGCGAAATAAAGAAGAAAGATATATGAGCATTCATCAGACGAGATATACTGAGAGCATATTGGAAAAGTTCCATATGAATGAATGCAAACCTCAGAGTACTCCTATGGTCACCAGAAAAGTGAGCAATAAAAATAAAAAGAGTAAATTGGAAGAAAAGAGTATTGGAAAGGAAATTAGAAGAGTTCCTTATAGAGAAGCTATAGGAAGCTTAATGTATCTGGCGAATGCTACACGACCTGATATCGCTTTTGCAGTGAACTATTTAGCAAGAAGACAACTAGAGCCCACAGAAGAAGACTGGCAAGATGTGAAAAGAGTCTTCAGATATCTTAGAGGAACTACGAATCGAGGATTAATATTTAGAGGTGAAACAGATGAGTTAGAGTCACTGACAGACGCTAGTTTCAGAGACTGCATTGATTCTACATCCACTAGAGGATAGCATGGAGAAGTCATAAACAGACATATGTTACACTCTCTACATGTCAAGCGGAGTATCTAGCGATGAGTGAAGCCTGTCAAGAAGTAATCTCATTAGACAAGTCACTTAGGTATGTTGTTGGAAGAACATTCTTGCCTACAACAATCTGGTGTGATAACAGAGCAGCAGGAAACTGCACTAAGAAGGATGGAAGTCACAAACTTAAAATGTTTGATGACAACTTAGAGAAAATAAAGAAAAACTTAAAAGAGAGAGAAGAAACTGGAAACAGAAAACATATGGCTGACACTCATGGAGATTTTATCAAGCAGTGTGTTGATCAAGGGAAGGTGAAAGTCGAATGGATTGAGACCAAAGAGAATTTTGGCAGACATTATGACAAAACCTTTGCCTTTAGAAGCATTTGCATATCTAAGAGATAAGATAATGAATATAGAGTCTAAACAAAATTAGAGATTAATTTTACTCGATAACTGATTCTTGTTGTGTTTCAGATAAGGACTAAATCTAGAGAAAGACCACGGGTCGCTCGCACAAAGGAAGGGAGTATTGAGAGCCGGGCTTTGAACGAGCGATGCGCTCTCGCCTCTAGAGAGGGCAGCTCCTGTGTGGCGCGCACCTCGGAGCGCCACGCGTGCGTGCGGTCGTCACGGTCGTGTGCAGAAGAGCCTTGACCATCGTGGAGTCAAAACGTATTGTGTTCTTGTGTTCTTGTGTGAATAGAATAAAGAGTTCCTATAGCATAAGAACTTGTATAATCAGTGTCCTGTCCATCTCTACGCATCTCGCGTATCGTTCCAAGCGATATTATTACTACAATTTTGTAGTCAATTGCATTTCTTTATTTTTAAATCATGATATATCAATTCTATGTCTTTAAGGAGGTTCTACAGGTACTCTCTAGTCAGTCGAGAGATGAAGAGAAAATCTTTAAATTCATCAATTCTAAGTATTCATAAAATATTTTCATGAATTTTGATGATGTTAGAGCTTATATCATACCCATATTAGTCGAAGCGAGGAATAATTAAAAATATCGTGTAAGTGCTCCTTTGACTCCGGTTTCTTATACATGCGAGAAAATGTGGTAACGTCACGAACTTGAGTCTCGCTGTTCTGCTCATATGAGCGTGGTCCTTTTCTAGTCGGTGACTGCGTTTACTTTTAAATTTACAATGACTCCTCCAAGCCCGACCAATTCATGGAGAAATAAGGATAGAGTCTTGCGTGTGTCAAAAGAGGAAAATTCGCTAAAAAGAAAGTTGTTCTTCGAATGGAAAATGCCCAAAAATCATTGACAGATAAAAGGTTATGTGAGGTGCAATCGCTGCGACGTTGTTAAATCTCCCTTGTTATTCGAAGCACGCTATGTGAACTGTGATAATGCCTGTTTCAATAGCCAATATCACAAAATTTTACACGATAACCCTTATTTTTCTCGATATTTTTGAAAAGCTTAGATTAAGATCTATAAGAGCTCCGTTTTTTGAATCTCTGGTAGGCCGTTTTCATATAATTAATATCTTGTTTCCTGTCTCCGGGAACCCTTTTGTCATAAGAGCTCATGTAAAAACTGTGATTTCAAAATTCATTTTTGCACATTTTTACACGGTAACCGATGTTAAAATTTTTTGAGCATTTTTTTCGCATCTCACTTTATACGTCCATAAAGTTTTTTTCCAATTTTTAGATATATCCATTATCTGTAGAACCTCCTTAAAGTATGTAGTTTGTAGAATGTTCATTACTTATATTTTTCTCAACATGGAAAGATTGCACTAATAACTTTATATATGATCGCATAAATAGATATTTTTTATTATTAATCCCACTCCATAATTTTATCATGATTTCGATTAAAGTAATGTACATTATACATACCACACAATCAGCAGCGCATCTCATTGCCTTTTTGTATATATTATATTGTCTTCATATTGAACTTTATCTTCTGAATGCTCTGTCAATTTATAATATATATGTATGTGACCGTGAGAGTGTAAATATCTCTCTCTCACTCTCTCACTCTCACTTTTTGCGTAGTTGAAAATCTCGGAACAGATTGCACCAATTTTATTTGGAGTGGTCGCAATTGATAACTTTGCTCGAATATTTTACTTGAAAGCTCGTTTAACGTAAAAATTTCAGATGAACTTAGTAACTTGGTCTTGACGTTTATGCAACGACGTAGTTATACATATATAGTTGGTCGTCCTTCCTGTGTACTTGGCATCGCTTGACCATTTAACACACAGTTAAAATAAGCATATGTCCAAGTTTAGCGGATACTATTTATATTTATGAATGCGTAAATGCGTGACGACATTTTACATAGTAGACATAACAATGTGATTAACCTTCAGTGGTCACACGGAGTTAAAGTGCACGATCCTAACCATTTTTCAAACAACTGCATGCTTCGAAAACTAACAGTTTATAAGTGGATCGCAAACAATTTTAGAATCAAGTTTAAACATTGTATTCTTATTATAAAAAATTAACTTTTTGAGTAGCATTATGTTTAAATAAATCCTTTAAAAAATGTTCAAAGAAAAGGTGTGACCACCGCAAGGATTAAAATCAATGCACATTTTTTACATCACGCATGAATTATATGGACCTAAATAAAATTTGATTCTTTATTATTCCTTATTACACATATTATGCATGTAAGTATATAATATAAAAAAAATAATACTTAATTTTGCCTCTTGTAAAAAAATCTAAACAAGGATATTCCAGTGTGTTCGGTCAAGGTAGCGATCATGTAACTTTTTCCTTAGAGCGGAAACGTGCAAAGTGAAAAGTTTCATGCAACTATCTCTTTCTATTGGTGTTGAATAGAAAGAAATAAACTTTTCACTTTTTACGTTTCCGTCCTAGGAAAAAATTAACATGATTGATCCCCAGTATACAAGACTGCACCGGAAAAAAAATCCTTTATAATGTCTTATATGCTGCTCATATAAGAAGCAATCTTATATGCTCATATATAAATTTTGGCCTCCTTGAGATCTTATATGATCATATATGATTATATAAAATTATATATATAAGGACATATATATATATTTAAATAAATTTCAGAAAATTATATTATTTTCAAATGTTATTTTTTAAGTGTGCCACTTTATTATAAGAGTGGCCTCCACGATGCAACTAATACAAAAATTGTACCGCTTCATAACGCGAATGTCGTATTTTTTAATATCGTTCTAGCTTGTAACACTACTGTTTGTCAAATTTGAAATATGAGACACATTCCATTGAATGCCATCTATCAGATACTTTGGAATACAAAATTGTGATCTGATCATATATAATCTTACATGACTATATATAAGTTCATATATGATTATATTATTTTCAGTAGTTTACAGTTTAAATTATAAAGAATGTTTGCAAAATAATACGATTAATATATTTATTTATAAGAACTATAATATATAGGGGAGACCGGGGCTAAGCCGACACTATTTTTTCAAAGGCAATTTTTAATGTTTAATTATAATTTTTAGGCAAATTCAATGGTATATATTTAAAGAGTGTTTCTTCAGGTACAAAATTGATTCAGGAAGTTTTGCTGTACGTCGCTTTGTTTTGCCGCCAGGAAAGGAAAAGTGACGCGAAGACAAATTTTCGAATTGAAAAATGACGGGGCAAACTCGACACCCCGCCGGGGCAAACTCAACACTTTGTCTGATCGACAAAATTTGATCTGGAACTTATTTTTTACTGTTTGAAAATGAAAATACATTGTTTATTGTGTATTTAAAAAGTACAAAAATTTGGAATAAAGTAGCTAGAACATCATTTGAAATAATGAGAACAAAAATTGTTGAACTTTCAATTATCTTCATCTAAACTCATGTCTGAAAAACAATTAATGCAGGTAAACTCGCGATCAGACGTGCGCATACATTTGTCATGAGCCATATACGGCTGCAAAGCATCGTTTGTTACTGGGAGCCGACGAAACGGCGAGGTGTTGACTTCGCCCCGAACGTCGTTTTTTACTTTTGTTACTCCAAAAATATATAAATTTTGAAAAAATGCAAAAATTATTATTGGATTCGTATAAAGCATCGAATTTCCCATCAAAATCACTTATCGGTAGATTCGCAAGAGTAAAGCTCGATGAAAGAGTAGACATTTTCGAGAGATCAGAAAAATTACTTTTCACTATCAAAAACACTTATGTCGCGTTAAAAATTACACTATAACTCAGAATGTTACCAAATTCCGTTGATAATACTGGCACATAAAGACGCATTTACAGTAGCAAAGGCAAGTTTCTACGATAGATTTAAATTGGCAAAAAGCCTAGTGTCAAGTTCGCCCCGTTGTCGGCTTAGCCCCGGTCTCCCCTATTATATTACAGTTTTTTCATGAATTATTACAGATAATTTTACTGTTTACAAAAATATTTAATAAAAATTAAGTATTTTATCCACAATTAGAGAAAAAAAGAAAACTTAAAATAACACAAGCAATGAGAAGTGCTTTTTTTCATCGAAGCGGATCTTGGGGCTTAATAATATTTCACAATATCAATAATTATTAAATACATTTTTTAGTTTTTTAAACTGCGTGCCAATTAATATGGACTTTGTCGGACTTAAAACGCAATTGTGTAAACTGAAACTAGAAATATAATATCTTATATTAATTTAATTGTCAAATAAAATAATATACTAAAAGAATATTTATAACAGTTATGCAAACTTATGGATAAATCCGAGTATATGTTCATATATGATTATCTTTTTAATCTTATAAATAATATACTTTTACATGATCAGACATGATAATATACAAGCATATAAGACCATATATGGCTATATAAGGTTATACTTAAAGAGGTTTTATGGAATATATAATCATATATTTTCAATATTTTTATATATAGCCATATAATATAGTTCAAGATTATATTTACATTTCTTATATGTTCATTTTTGACCATATATAATTATATGTATACCCTCATATATGGCCATATAATATTGTTTAAGATTATATTTTCTATTTTTTATATGACTAGACACCACAGACGCGCGCTTCGCGCGCGCTATTTAGCTTTAAACATTATGCTATTACTATTACACTATTAACTTCTTGATACGCACACAATACACACAACTGTCAAAATATACGATGACAGCTGCAAATGAAGTAAGCGCAGCGAGAGAACCAATTGGCATCGCGGAAAAGCGGCAACAAAAAACTTCGAGATATGCGAGTATCGACTTAACATGCCTTTCTTTAGAAAGGATTATATATAATCATATATCTACTAATATAAACTAATATGAACAAATATGAACAAATAAGAGGTTTCTTTTCCCGGGCATGTACTTTATACAGTGCACAATAATCATAATATATTTGTATTAAAATAAATGGATAAGTAAAAAATCTCCTTTAATATTTAATGTAGAAAAAAACAAAGACACTTTTTTTTTAAGCGTTCTTCTTCTCCTTCTTTCTTTATTGAAAGAAAGGAGAAAAGGAATGCATCAAAGCATTTGTAGCGTCAAGTGGATCGCAGACCTAATTAGACGATTTCAGCATGTGACGTATATAATAACCCAACTCTGGTTATTTTATCTGGTACTTACGACTTAAGCAGGGCACACTCACTTTTCGTAGAACGTAACAATAAGTTTTCGACCAATCGCGTTGCTCGATTCGGCCGTCTGTAACCGTAGAAGTAATGCCGGGATTACGATGAATTTAACGTAACGGGACGCGACGGGACGCAAAGTAACGTAAAACCTAAACACATTGTTTTTACATGCGTTACATAAAGTCGATCGTAATCAGCCTCCTAATAATTTTTTATTTGTGCGCAATAGAGAGCTTGTAGGCAATCAATCTGTAGGCAATAATATTATGTGTGCAATGCGGCTTGTGTACAATAGTATCTTGTGTGCAAACGACCTTCCTTTAATGATACTCTATATAAAATTACATGTATAACTTATACACTTTTTAGACATAATATAAATTGATAATCTCTTTACCGATAGATGCCAAATTCAATACCAACCTTCCTTTAAGGCTGATTTATAGAGGCCGTAACCGTTGATTTAAGCCGTAATCTTTAAGAAATTGACCAATCACAGTCGATTGTTCTTCTCACATTCGACTGTGATTGGTCAATTTCTTAAAGATTACGGCTTAAATCAACGGTTACGGCTTCTGTAAATCAGCCTTTCATAATACTCGATCCATCAAAAATAACCCAGGTAGCACCCAGGTAGCAAAAATAACCCAGGTCTTTTTGACGTCAATTTAAGGTCATTTTTCGTCCGAGACGTCATACGTCATTTATATGACGTGTATTTGACGTCCTATTGTGGACGAAATTATGACGTTATGAAAAGGACGTGAATTAGACGTCTTTTTAAGGTCAAATTTAGTACATTATAATTTTATGTTTATATTTTTTAAGTTTTTCTTAATTAATTAATTAATTAATTAAAACAGACGTTTATATATATATTGTTAACACACATTATTATATTAATATTATATTATGTTAAATATACGAATTTTATATTAATAATTATTGTACATTAATTGTAATTACGTTATTATTTTCAATATTTGCCGGTTATTATCATTACACGATTTTTGAACACTATAAAGATATGTTATATAGGAGTATAAGCAACAAGGAAGCGTCAGAGTCAAGGGATCACCACTAGTCCGTTCGATCATCGATGTCAAGCGACGTTAGGTGCGGTACAAACTCGAATGGGTGACCGCGCGGCTGTACGCACACGGCATATACATAAATAAATATATTTTCTTTTTTTTGTCTCTAAAATTCTTAATTTACAAAAGCATAACGACATATACATACCTTTAAATGAATCATATTTATGTCATTTTTAGAGCATTTTTAAAATTATTATGGACTTACCGTCATTCTTACGTCATATACTGATGTAAATTTGACGTCATTCAATGACGTCATTATGCTGTGACAAATGGCCGTCAATATAGGGTCATTTAGACGTCATACTGACGCGTCAGTCTGACGTACGTTCTGACGAATACGGACGTAAAAAAGACGTCTAATTGACGACGTTGTGCTACCTGGGAAATTTAGCTCAATATCTCAAAATTTACGGAAATTAGAGCAATTACGGAGACAAAAATCAATAACTCCTTCACTAATCTTCATGAAAATCAATACCAATTTTCCTTTAATGATACTCTATCTATAAAAAAAATATTTTTTAATTTTCTCACAAAAAGTTTCTCTCCAGAGAAAGCTAGTTCTTAATTTAAAACATAATTATTTGCTCATAATTGTTTGCTCATAGAGGAAGCTTTTTAAGACTTTCGAAACTTTCGAGAGAAAATGGGACTCTATAAGCTATCTAATGTCTTATTTATTACTCTATATACAATTGTTAGTTTTGAAGATATAAACGTTCAAAGTGTGATATAATGTTTTTGTTGCATCTATGATCCGGATGTTACCCCCTATCCAATGCGGAGAAAGACGTAGTTCTATGTCAAAATTGAGTCGAAAAGTCCTGAGATATTTTTTCTATAATGCTTAATGAAGCAGTAATTATTGAGTAAAGTAAATTCAATTAGCACTGTCTTTTAGCCGGACGTACATCAGTGACCCGCGCATCCAGAGTATGCTTACGCAGGCGTGACTTGGCAGAAGTTCCTCGCTGTATCAAATGAGAAATAAAACGAATCATTTTCAGCGTAGCAAGAATGTTTAAAATAATCTGAAGGTAGGTTTTTTTTAGTATAAAAGTATCTTCCAAGGCAATGGATCAGTCTTTTATGTGTTTTGTGTATGGCACTCAAGTTCCTCTGTGCCAAAGGAGGAATGCAAAAATAAAAAAAAATCGATTTAGGAACTTCTAAACTTCAATTAGCTTAACAAACAGTAATTTTTTTGGTATATTGTTTCTGAATTTATTTCTATTATTATATATATATCAGTAAAAATTGTGTCTATCTCATTGTCAGTAATTTCCACGATTGTATGGTAAACATGCCGTAATGGATGCGTCAGCCGTTGAATCATTAGAAATTTTAATCGAACATTATTGCAACATTAATACGTATGTACAGGAAATGTAATACATTAGAATAGTTTATATAAGTTAATAAGGAAGCATCAGGGTTAGAAGATCGTCACTGTCCACTGGATCATTGAAGTCAAGCGACACGGGCGCGGTACTGTACTAGGATGGGTGACCGTCTTGAGACAGCGGGCTATACACACACGATATGTAAAGAAACATTAAAATGTTTTTTTTTTCTTAGATATAGAAAAAGAACGTTTTTTTTTTTATAAACGTTTATCATGTGGACATTTTAAAATTTTAATTTCATAAAAAAACATTTCTAAAAACCGGTATGTCGTACATTGGACCTATTTTTGCCGTCAATAAAACGTCAGAAAATGACGTCGTTGGGATGTGACTTAGGACCGTGAAAAATACGTCATTTTTACGTTAAACTTTAGGAATAAATGACGTAACATACGTCATAAAATGACGTAAGAATCACGTCATTATGACGACTGTCTGCTACCTGGGATATGTAATTTTAAATTGTATTAGATTTTTTTTATTTTACATTCATATCTGTTTTCTCAACAAATAAATAATGGCATTTTGTAGAATTTGTCTGTTTAAAAAAAAAATAAAGATACTATGAATCGATCGAACTCGTATAACAGCATTGATGCTGAAGAAGAAATTGTTATCTCCGGTATTGCTGGCCGATTTCCTAATAGCGACAATTTAAAAGAGTTTCAAGAAAATCTTTTTAACAAGGTGGATCTTGGTTCGAACGATCATCAACGGTGGAATAATTGTAATTAATTTTTCTATTAATATTAAGCTATATATATTTTCGAGACTTAAAAAAATTCGTATTTCATAATAATTATAATTAAAGATTTGCAATATCTAATCCAAAAACTTTTAAAAACAATGTCATAATCGAATAAACTGTATGTTACACTATATATATATATATATATATATATATATATATATATATATATAATCCTCATAATTTATGTAGAAAATATAAATATTACATTTTATTAATTCAAACATTTTTATGACATCTTTTTTCTTGTTACTTTGTTAATATATTTATTTCTTATATATAGCTTATGATATGCCCCATCGCATCGGTCAAGTCAACAATATAGAAAAATTCGATTCAGAATTTTTCAATATATCTGCTACGGAAGCTCATGTAATGGATCCTATGCTTAGAATGTTATTTGAACATACTTACGAAGCAATTATCGATGCGGGTGTAAACCCAAAAGAATTACGAGGAACAAGAACGAGTGTTCTTACAGCAATTTCTATATCTGAGACTCGATCGTATTTTTCTTTTAAATCTAAGGTATGATATATTTAATTATATACAGCATAATTATGGCTCCTAGTCCCTGCTGATTATGCTGTCCTTATAATAACGTCAGAAGCGAGAAACGACACGATGAAAATTCTTGCTGTCAGGGGAAATGGAAAGAACTTAGAGTATTTTTGAAGTGTGTTGAAGTGATCTGAAGTGTTATATATTTTGTGCAAATATTTTTTTATTTAAAAATACCATGCAAGAATTTTCAATGTGTCATTTCTCGCTTCTGACGTGTCATTAAATAAGAAATAAGAACAGCATCAACAGAGACCAGGAGTCTTAATAAAAATTTATTTAAGAAAATAATAACCATACATGTAAAATTTTTATTGCAAGCATAGAAATCTGTTTTCTTTTACTATGTAAAGTATAGAAAAATTATATAATATTTTAAAACAGTTTTAAAAATAAATATTTAATAATCTTAAAAGACTTCTATGATTATAATTCAAACATACAAAGAAAGGGCACAGAGCTGTAACAAGGTGTTTGTGTTAAATTATTTTTAATAAATAAGTGACACATATTTTCCAATCATAGTAAACTGCACGCCGTCAAATTGTCGGACTTGCAACACAGTTCTGGTTGGCGTAGTAAATAGTAAGATCCACTCTCTTCCCCCTAATTAAATTGTTTCGATTTGATTTTGATGCACTAAGAATAAAATTTATTAATCCTAAAAAATATTTAGTCCGATACGAGCAACTAAACATTTTAGCTAAATATTAGTTGGATTAATTAATTCTTGATTTAAAAAAATTTAAAGGTTGACATGAATGCACTATACCTTTTTTAGTGCAACTTATATAATAATTGTTGAAACAACTAATGTTTTGTTAACTAATTAACATGTTTAGTTGCTCGTATCGGACTAAATATTTTTTTAGGATTAACACATTTTTTTCTTAGTTTGCTAAGTATCCAAATAACTGTAAAGAAATTATTGCAAATAATCTCGCTCGTTCCGTGAAAGTTGTTGTATCAATTCGACTACTGATTGTGAGTCATGTGGTAATATTTATCACAATAACCTATTATTAAACCTAATAAAATTGAAAAAAATACATTATTTTGCCTGCGTAATTATTATTTATTGTGTTACTTGTTTATTAAAAATAATTTAACACGAACCTTATTACGGCTCTGTGCCCTGCTTTCATTGTATGTATAAATATTTAATTTATAACTTATTATTTGTACATTTTAATATTTCAAATACATTCAGAAACATGTATTGTGATTAGCTCGCTAGTTTATCTATGATTGGATCCAACATTTCTCTCGCGGCAAACCAAATTTCTTACTGGCTCGGCGTTATTGGACAATCGCATAATATTGATACTGCATGTAGTTCAAGTAATGTTGCTATAGTGAAAGCTTACGAGCTGATTCGGTCCGGAGAGTGCGACGCGGCTATTATCGCTTCTGCCAATCTATGCCTCCATCCTCATTTACTATTTCAATTTTACCATCTAGGTATGTATTTATTATATCTTATTATATTATATATAAATTTATATATTGTATATTGTATGTTGAGTCATAAAAAATATTGATATATTTACTTATATCTTATTTATTTCCATTTTTACGTAAATCAAAGCAAACACATTAGTCAAAGTAAAATTATTTGTCTTTTTGTTTTGATTAATAATGTAAAATTGAAATAATCGATATTAATATTTTAATGTATGTCTTCACTACTTTCTAAAATATAGATGTTTATATTCGCGTCTTTTATTATTATTAAAATAAAAATAAAATTTTTTTTACTTATAATATTTATTTTGCCAGCGTTTATCCTGTATTTCTACATTTTATAAATAATATCAAAACTCGAAAAATTTTGTTTATTAGTATCAATTTCTTTCAGGGGTTTTGTCTCCTAACGGTTACTGTAAACCCTTTGACGAGGAAGGCGACGGATATATGCGTAGCGATACGGTTGCGGTAGTATATCTGCAAAAGGCAAAAAATGCAAGAAGAATATATGCGACCCTCGTACACGGTAAAATAAATTGCGATGGTTTTAAAGAAGAAGGTATTACCTTTCCATCGGTCGAAAAGCAAAACATTATTGTTGGACGAATTTTATAAGGAATGTGGGATCTCACCCAATGAGTTATCTTACATGGAGGCTCATGCAACTGGTACTCTTGCCGGTGATCCCGTAGAAGTTATGTCTATTGATCAGACTTTATGCGCTAAAAGAAACACTCCTTTATTGATGGGCTCGGTAAAATCGAATCTTGGACATTCCGAACCTGCCAGTGGGCTTTGTCATATCGCAAAGGTACATTTGTAATAAAATAATTTAACACTGACTTTGCTCAAAAAATAATTATAGCAGTTTATATTTCTTTATATTGTTATGACTATAATACATATGCATATATTACATTTTTATAAAATAATTAACAGGATAATTACTATAATTATACTGCTAATAAAAATATGTGATTTTTTAAAGGTATTATTATCGATGGAAATTGGTACAATATTGCCTACTATACACTTCAAGCGTCCGCGGAAAGAGTTAACTGCTATTATCGAAGGAAGAATAAAGATTGTCACTGAACCAACAGAATGGGAGGGTGGTTATGTAGGTGTCAATTCTTTTGGATTTGGAGGGGTTAATAGCCACATATTATTAAAATCAAATCCTAAACAAAAAATAAACAATGGAGCTCCGAATGATGACTTACCTAAGCTTGTAGCTGTATCTGGTCGTACGGAGGAAGCAGTTAAAATAATTTTTGATTACGTAAGCGTAAGCAAATATTGTAACAGTTTACTTTATTTATTTCAGCAATGGCTTTTGATAACATTTACTTTTTTATTACCACGTAAATATAATAAATCTAAAATAAATTAAATATATATTTATAAGGGGTCTAAAAAAAGAATTTTGCATACATAATAAAGTATAAATTTTTTAAATTATTCCAAATCTGCGCAAAAAAATCAATGTGTTTTATTTAATATATTAAATAATAATATTAAATATTAAATATTAAATATTAAGTAATAAATATTAAATAATTAAATAATAATAATATATTATTAACAAAACATTCTTTGCAAAATTAAATAGTATTATTTTTTTCTTTTTTATGTAAAATTATTTTAAGAAGAATAAGGTGAATATTATTAGATGTAAAAAGCGGGGATTCCCTGTATAAAAAATTCAAATATATAATCTGGCCATAGAAAATAAGCGCGATGTTTTTACGCTCAAATTTATTATATAGATCTATCACAAAGTACAATCAATAAAATTACGTACGTCTCAACCCTTTTTTTTGTCATCTTCAACGCATTATCCTAACCTTAAAGTAAGCTACAGTCATTATAAATAAACAAAACCTGATTAAACCGCATACATCAAGTCAAATTGATATCATTAATTCTCACAATAACCGTTTGGGCAGATACACATCCAAAAGCAGATACACTTCCAAGCATTCTCGTGTGTCTTTTCCTATAGTTAGAGAGCCAAGAAATTCGAGATAGCAACTTACAATAATGGATGTCGTTTAGTTACAACCAATTAGCAGTGCTAGTCACATTATGCACAAAATTATAATAAGCGGTGGATTAAAATATATCTAGGAAACGGTCAGAACAGTAAAACATCTATTCTAGCAATGTTAACGCAATTTATAAGGGGGGGTGGGGTAAGATAAAACACAAACAATAGTGTGGATTGAGAGTTTCGAAAAACTCTAAATAACATTTATATATGTTTAGAGATAAATTTTCTGTATCTACAAATTCGAGCTATTCCTTTGTCTTCTAATATCACGTATTTCAGAAATTAAACGTTTGTTTAAAAGCGGTTCTTTATCTAAAATCTCCACTTTATTCCAATTAAAGTCAGGATTGCATTCCAATCTGTAATTCGTCAAAACAGAATGACCATTATAGTGTTTCTTCTAATATGAGATTTATGGTCTATAACTCTTGTTTGTAATTGTCTACCCGTCTGGCCAGCATAAGATGCCTCATATTCATTACAACTGATTTTATATTAGTTATTTGTGTAACAAGTGCGGGAAGTTGAAAATTGGACACGAGTGCGGAGTGGACGCACGAGTCGAAGGCGAGTCCGCACTCGTGTCCAATTCTCAAAACCCGCACGTGTTATACACAACCTATTTTATATTACAAAGTGCGTGGAAAGTGGCCTATTGCGCGCGCGTCATGGGCCACTTTCCACGCACGTTTGATATAAACAATCTCACTGCACAAAGATTTAGGAAAAACATCTTTGTGTACTTTGATAAAGCTACCCAATTTATTATTGAGACTGACATACAAAAGCTTAACTTTCAAATCTTTAGTTATATTCTTATATTTTTCAGTTATTGTAGGAACAAAAGATATCGTAAAAAACGCAGTAATATTATCTTTTTGCTTTTTATTTATCTCAAGATGCAGATTGACAAAAAAAATTTAAGCTGTTCATGCATGACCTTAAAAATAAGCACTAACGGATAGCAGTTATTTAATAAAATTTGAATCACTAATTCAAGATTTTTTTCTTGAAATTTAGGATGTGACGACCAAAAGACTCTATCTATCAAACTAATTACCGTACCTTTTTTCGGGCAAAGGGGGTGTTGACATAAAAAATTTAAATATCTTCCAGAGAACGTTGGTTTGTGAAACCAATCAAATAGTAAATGGTTTCCTGTACGTATCATAGTAATCTCCTAAAAATTTAACTTGTCATCCACGCTGACTTTCATAATGATGCAATCATTATTTTGCAATCTAGGATGAAATAAATTGAAAACTTGTAAAGTATGAGTACATCTGGTGAAAGGCACTGCTATTGCAATATCATCAACATATCTTGTACAGAACGACGGAATCAAATTTAAGTTTAACATGACTTTACATTATGCATTTCATCTGAAAGTAGATGTTATTTGCTCCAAATGTTTCATACAGGTATTTCCAAAGTTCTAACGATCCATAATGACAAAGGACATAACACTCTATCTCAAATTTTCTGACTCTCTAACTAGGAATAAAACACACGAGGATGCTTGGGAGTACTTCGGAGTATGCATCTACCCGAACGGTTATTGTGAGAATTAATGATATCAATTTGACTTGATGTATGCGGTTTAATCAGGTTTCGTATATTTATAATGACCTGTAGCTTACTTTAATGTAGTTTAGGATAATGCGCTGAAGATGACCCAAAAAAAAAGGATCAAAACGTACGTAATTTTATTGACTGTACTTTCTGGTAGACCTATATAATAAATTTAAGCGTAAAAACATCGCGCTTGTCTCTTATTGCCAGATTATATATTTTAATGAATGTTATTGTTAATGAATGCAGGTACGGAGTCGATCAATAGATGCAGAATTTATATCTCTTCTACATCATATTCATAATGATAATATAGAAGGTCACCTTTATAGAGGGTACATGATAACTGGATCTAAAATATCTCATAATACAATTAATAAAATAGAACATACTCCATATATCAGAAGACCGATTTGTTTTATATTTTCTGGATTAGGATCTCAATGGTTTGGAATGAGTAAGAAAATATATTATTATAAAATACTTTAAGTAAGCAACATTCAACAATTTTTAAGGATATACGTAAAATATAAAAATATCAATAATCTTTTTTATAATTATTCAAAAAAGCAGTATGATCATGATCTCAACATGTTCTTAACATGTTTTTGAACTTAAAATATTGCAAAAAGTTTTATTTATTGCCTTCTGTTTATTAAGAATTTAATTTATAAAATTTTACAAGTAAATTGAATTCTGTCAGAATAAAGGAGGATATGTTAAAAAGAGACCATTTTTGGCTCGCTATAGTGCAACGTGAAAACGTACTATAGAGAATTGTTATTTGGACCATTTAAGAAAGAAAAATGACATTTAGTTCATTATCCTGAAGTGGTGGGAACATGGTTAGAATAAGCAAAGTTTAGCTCGTTTTACCCTTTGACGACAAAGCATATATACGCATAATTTCTTCTCATATTTTAGAAAGTATTCGACCGATATTCATGAAACTTGAAAAATATTTACAATCTATTTATAATCTCTGCCATTCCTGAAATATTAAAAACTGTGTCTATTCAGTTTTCGTCGTTTGTATCTTCGTCTGATTCTGATGAAGACTGTGTGTTGTAATAGTCGTTCAGATGCTGGGCGGGAATTGAGATAGTGGCTAAAAAGCGCGCCTTACCAATAAACCAGATTAGTGTGGCAACGTGGGAACAACATCCTACAACGCGTTGCACTACTTTGCAATTGCAGGTGTGTTCAATAATGGCATCAATTTCAACCATTGTTTTATCGACAAGTTTATGAATATCGGTCAAATACTTTCTAAAATATGAGAAGAAATTATGCCTACATGCTTTGTCGTCAAAAGATAAAACGAGCTAAACTTTGCTTATTCTAACCATGTTCCCACCACTTCAGGGAAATAAAAGTCATTTTCTTTTTTTAAATGGTCCAACTAACAATTCTCTAGTACGTTTTCACGTTGCACTAGCGGGCCAAAAATGGCCTCTTTTTAAGATCCTTCTTTTACATGACGAAAAGCTAGGTTTCTTCCTTGCATATCCTTCCCGATTACATTCAATACTAAATGGCGTGTGTGTACATGTTTGCGTGTGTATATAAATACGCAGATACATATACACAATATCTGATGTATATCAAAATTTTAAAACTTTATTAAAATTTTAATAGGTCGCGCTCTAATGAAATTATCAGTGTTTGCCAAGGCAATCCAGAAATGTGATATTGTTCTAAGACCTTACGGAATATTACTTACAGATATTTTAACAAGTAATAATAAAAATATTTTTGATAATATCATTAATTTATTATTGGGTCTCACTGGACTACAAGTAAGAAAAAGACTTTCTTTTTAACTTTATATATAAATGTATTTTATATGTAGTATATATATACCATATATCACAAAGACAATTAAATATTTACTTTATAATTCTAATATTTATTTAAATTGAATAATAAAGTATTTCTTTTATATGTGTTATAGATTGGATTGGTCGATCTTTTAACATCTATTGGTATCGTCCCCGATTTTATAATTGGTCATTCCATTGGTGAACTACTCTGTGGATATGCCGATGGATGTTTAACGGCCGAAGAAACGATTTTGTCGGCATATTTCATCAGTTTAGCACTTCATGAGTCGAAAATAATTAATGGCTCCATGGCTGAAATTAATCTTGATTTTGAAACCATAAAAGTTATGTGTCCTTCAGATATCGATATAGCTTGTTACAATAGTTCTTCTAATTTTATTGTGAGCGGACCAAAAAATTCTATAGAAGCATTTCTCACCAAACTGCAGGTATACTAATGCTTATAAACAACATAATATTATCTGCTTAGTTTCTTTAAATTGTTTTATTAAAACAATAAAATCATAAGTATTATAATAATACCTATGATTTTATTAGGCTAACCAAATGACAATTATTATTTACAATTTTCTTCAATACTTTTAGGCTGATGATATTTCTGTAAAAAGGATTCTTTGTGGTAATATACCTTTTCATAGTCGTTACATCAAACCTGCTGTAGCTAAATCCGAAATATATTTAAACCAAATATTACCACAGAAAAGATTTCGCAGCTCAAAATGGTTAACAACAACCGCTCACGAGTATTCCAACACACTTCTGCCTTTATGTTCAAAATATTATACAAATTATCTGTTATCTCTGGTGTTATTCGCAAACACGATGCGTTTGATTCCAAAAAATGCAGTGACGATTGAGATATCTCCTCAGAATATTCTTCAATACATTTTAAACAACTATTTATGCTCTACAGTAACAAATGTAGCGTTATGTGAACGTACCAAGGATCATAGTGATGAGATATTTTTAGAATCAATCGGAAAACTCTATAATGCAGGATTGCAGCCACAGATTGCAAATCTCTATCCGATAGTAAAATTTCCTGTAAGCCGTGGTACCCCAATGATTTCTCCTCTAATAAGGTATACATATTTTGCGTTTATGTTCAAATGGAAAATATCTGAATAACGGAAACTTTCATGAGCTTTACTTTAAAGTAAAGCATTAAAGTAAAATTAAAAGATTATATTTAACAAACAACATAATATTGAATTATTATACATTTCTGTTTTTTTTTTCCCGAGTGATATAGATAATAAATTTGTTTTTTATTGCTGCACTGAACTGTGAGTGCATTAAAATTTTTCTTCGCCAAATTTTAAACATATGCCTATATTTCATTTTAAATACAGAAAGCGTATCTCTGGTTCAGCTATATAAAAACAGACTTGGAGCTTCAGGTGGAAAGTTGAAAACCCATATGGAATTGTAGAAGATTATGTTTTATTTATGAAACTTATTTTATTAATAATTTTTTAATAAATAATGAGCGTTGGGTACAGTCGGCGATTTTACTCTCTAAGAGTGCGTTCATTGAGCGCGCTATTAGCGCTATTGCATGCAATCTTTATCGCACATTAGGTGTAAAACAAGGACAAAATGACGCAATGGCGCTATAATAGTGCTCCGCGAACGCATCCTAAATCTCATAGAGTGGTTTCGCAACTAATATATTAGAGTAATTGCGATAAGTCACTCCAAAAGAGAAGGTTATCACTCTAATTTAACTAAATACGAGCACTTATAAGTCAAGTGAATTTTTACTCAAATTTTTAGAGCGACTACTCCATCGGTGTGATGTGATTCAACCTCTAAAGTTATAGTAAATCACGATTCACTGAAGATGGATTGATAAATTAATCTAACAGAGTGAAATTTTCCTCAAAATTGCGTAGAGTAACATAATTCACTATGGGCAATGATCTACTGCACTCAAAATGATTGCTTTTCACTCAAACAGAGTGCAATTTTACTCCAACTTATACAGCGCAATTTTATTCTTTCTTAGAGTGGCGAATTACTTGAAGTGCACATATTCAATTTTTATTTTTCGTTACACTTGTATTTTATTCGTTTGAGTGATATTTCACTTTTCGACTTTTAGAGAGTAATTTTTTGAAATATTACGATTGGTGGGACTATTACGATAATGACCCTTTGATTTGACGATGATTTCTAGTAGTATTTTTTACGCTGAACAAAAAATGATACAAGTTCTATAAGACTAACTGCTTTAGTTTTTGACATATAAGGAGGTATTTTTGGCGAGAAACATGGAAAAAATAGTAAAAAAATTCTATGATCAATATTTGTCTCTACTTCCAAATTTTAATTTTAGGTTTTTAGAAATAAGCTTTGAGTTAGATTAGTTTTGTATGCCGGGGAAGGGCTCCGCCGCAGGCGGATTGCGATTTACGTTCAAAAATCATAAACAACACAAAACATTAGGACGAGGTCCACTCCACCCCACCCTGGCTTGATTATAAGGCGAAACAAGGTCTATTATTGTACGGTTCAAGTTTTCAACTTTCTCTGCGAACCGAGGTCCACACTTACCCACTTCCGCCTACATGTGTGCTGTCTACACATACAATTGAAGCATTAATTTTTAATTCATATTTATTTATTTTTAACTTTAACACTGTATATCTTGAAAACTAAAGCAGTTAGCCCTATAAGACCTATATAATTTTTTTGTTTAGCGTAAAAAATACTACCAGAAACCATCGTCAAATAATAAGTGGACACAGTTATCGTAATCGTCCCCGATTGGAGTTGACAACATATATGAAAGTTCAGATCATCGGAAAGCGGTCTTTTTTGAGCAATTTTAGCCAAATAATACTTTATCGTTCTACTTATTCTAACAATAAATATACTCACATGTATCATGTTTATAAAGAGCAAAGGCAAATTTAAGAAATATTAAGATCTTAGTAAATTTTACATGATTTTGATAATAAATAAACAAGTACATTTATAACTGCATTACATAATAAATTTTAATGATGCTTGTAGATGGAATCATTCCGAAGACTTTTACGTATTTCAATATACTCAACAAAAAGCAATTTTCAAAAGAGAAATGGTTATCAGCATTGATGTAACTGATGAGAGATTTATGTATTTAACGGGCCATGTGGTAAATAACAAAATTTTATTTCCGGCTATGGGATATCTTTTTTGTCTCTGGGAGATGATGGCATCGTTGAATAAACAAGAATATACCAATGTACCAATCGTATTTGAGGACGTAAATTTTATTCGTGCTACAGTACTATTACAACAAAATGAGATTGAATTAACTTTTTCGATCCAAAAAGGTAATATATTATTACGTAGATTAATTACGTAGTTAATTTTCTCATGTGAGTATTGGATTTTAAGATTTATATCACTTTTATGATCCAATATTTCTATTCTATAATTAAAGTAAAGTAAAAAATATACGGATGAGAATAATTAAATCAAATACGGAATCTCTCATTTTACGAATAAACTGCTTTTGTAAGATAATCAATCCCAAATTGATATATTCATTTCATATTGATATATCTCTCTTTCACTTAATTTATTACAACATTTTATGTTTAAAGAATTTATATCTATATCTAGGTACCAACAGGTTTGAAATAACCGAAGGAGATAACGCTGTTGTTACTGGAATGTTACGAATTCCAACTAATATTGAAAATGAAAAAATATCTGCTAATCTTGCTGAATGTGTCGATGATGAAGAAGAAATGAGTACAAAAGACATCTACAAGGAATTAAGGCTTCGTGGTTATCAATACACCGGCGTATTTCGTGGATTAAAAAGTGCATCGGTTTCGGGATCAAACGGTCATATCAAATGGACATCTAACTGGGTGGCATTTATGGACAGTATGTTACAGATGATGATATTAGGACAGAAGTCAAGAAGTCTTTTTGTTCCAACAAGAATTCGCAAACTGACAATCGATCCGAACTATCACGTACAGCTAATTCAAGATTATCCAGTTGAAGAAAGGCGTAAGTAAAATAAGTAATATACAGCGTGGCTAATTGTCTGACAAATCATGAATTTCGTTTGCTACGTTACAGAATTCTCTGTTCGTCATTACAAGTCTGTAGACGCTATAATATCTGGAGGAATAGAAATTTGTGGCATTGTGGCCACACCTATAATTCGCCGGCAAAAAGCAGTTGTTCGAGCTATGCAGGGATAGGTAACGACCGAGAAAACGAGACGGATGTAAAGCCGAATGTATCTCTTGTGTTTATTGGAAGAATACGTTTAACATAAAATGAATGAACGAAACGATTCGATACAAAGTAATTTGCCTCCGCGTTCGCGATGATCGAGAGTAGAGAGATAACCAAACAGAACGGACAGACTATTGAGAAGAACATGGATCACAATAAATGGTAGATAGTAAACCCGACGACGCAGTCGGTAACGCTTGATGGCGCCCCGATATATCGATAGGGAGATCGACTTTGAGTACGAGAATTTGCGATATCCCTAACATATACTTTTAAATCTTTTTCTTTTCTAAAATTCAATCAATTGAATAGCAAAAACTACGTTATCATATTATATACTTTTGGTACGTAGTGTGCAAATGTATTTTGAAATAAAGATTATATATTTTCTACTGAATTATTTACACACACGTGCGGTTTCAGAGAATCATTTTTCGCCAACTCAAATATGTTCTTACTCAACTATCAAAATATGAAAGATAATTTTATCTAGTTGTGACATTCGCTCGAATTCCCGAAATAATTTTCAAGGATGTGAGTACGAAGATATATATCGTATTATTTAATATTTATAATTAATAGAAAATTATAAACGATGCGTTATGTATGAGAAATTTGACAGAATTGCTTTTATCAAATAGAATTAATTTGTGATTAGTTGAAGAAAATAAAAGAATAAACAAATCAGGTAAGTTTCATACACGTGTTACAGGTGTCCATCTGTAATTATCAAAAACATCGATACCTGTAGATATCGGTACATATACAATTGCGAACAACATTCAGTAAAACACGCGAATAAAAATAAATAAAAAATTTTACAGTTAACGACTTATTAACGTTAATCATGCTATATTGCGATTATGTTTTATGTTGAAATTGAAAAATATATACAAGGTGTACAACTAAAGGGGTTACAGATTCTTATTTTTAAAAAATTAAGCAAAATATTAAATTGTTGTTTTCTTTAGAAATAATAGTCTGTAACACTTTCAGCTTCATACCTTGTATATACTGTTTATAAGATTATAAGATATATTGTTTATAAGATTAAGATGCGTAACACACTACAAAAAGGCGTGATATCAGTACAAAAATACCTTTTTAAAAAAAGGTAAAAAAAAGCGCCAAGTACACGCACAGTAGTGTATATGTATTATGTTGTTAGTTGTTACTCTGTTATGTTGTTACCTCGAAAAAAACAAAGTGGTAGTATTATATCTCCAAACAGCTTTACCCTGTACATACTGTTTATAAAATGCGTAATACTATAAAAAGGCGTGATATCCGTACAAAACTACCTTTTTTAAAAAAAAGGTAAAAAAAGGCGCCAAGTACACGCATAGTAGTGTATATGTTGTTATCTCGAAAAAAAAAGAAAGTGGTAGTATTATACCTCGAAAAAAATATAAGTAACAAGTGGTAGACATAATCTTTATATCTCCAAAATCTCGAAAAAATCTAAGCAGTAGTATCTTTATTTCCGAAAAATTATAACCCAAGTGATACACATCACAAAATTATGTTACCTTATCAAAAAGAAGAATCGCGCTTCAAGTGATCTATTACAATTACAAAAAAGAAATGATATCTCTTTAAATTACAGCGCCAATTACAGAGAGAACGTATATATTGCTTCAGAAAATAATTGTTGCATTACTTTGGAAAATCTTTACATTGTGTCAATTAAAAAAGAATGTATGATAACAATTTTATAAGATTAAAAAGTTTTATTTAAATTTTACAAGGGAATACAAGATATTTAAATACAAAGTTTACATGTGTATTTTTTAGTGGTCACAAAGAATTACAGAGGTAACAGTACAAAATAAAAGTATTTTATTAAAATATCCAACGAGGGAATACAATTTGTATTTAAATACAAAGTTTATATATGTATTTTTCAATAGAATAAAAGATTTAATCACAAAGAATTACAGAAGTAACAGTACAAAATAAAAATATTTTATTAAAATACATAAATTTTTCTTGTAAAAATACTTGGCGCTGCTAGACCTCGAAATTTTAAATCTACGTGTCCTACATTCGGATTTAAAGTTATTAATACACCAAAAACTACAAAGCGCACTATGTGGACCTTGTCATCGGCAACCTAGAACACGTAGACATCAAATTCGAGGTATTATTACACCTAGACACCAAAAACTACGGAGCGCGTTATCTGGACCTCGTCATCAGCAACCTGGGACACCTAGACATTAATTTCAAGGTATTAATACACGTAGACACCGAAAACTACGGAGCGCACTATGTGGATTCCGTCATCGGCAACCTGGGACACGTGGACATCAAATTCAAGGTATTAATACACGTAGACACCGAAAACTACGGAGCTCACTATCTAGACATCGTCATCGGCAACCTGGGACACCTAGACATCGCATTCAACGTATTATTACACCTGGACACCGAAAACTACGGAACTCACTATCTAGATATCGTCATCGGCAAAATGGGACACCTAGACATCGCATTCAACGTACGATTACACCTGGACACCAAAAACTATGAAGCGCACTATCTGGATCCCGTCATCGGCAACCTGGGACACGTGGACATCGAATTCAAGGTATTAATACACGTAGACACCGAAAACTACGGAGCGCACTATGTGGACCTCGTCATCGGCAACCTGGGACACCTAGACATCGAATTCAACGTACGATTACACCTGGACACCGAAAACTATGAAGCGCACTATCTGGATCCCGTCATCGGCAACCTGGGACACGTGGACATCGAATTCAAGGTATTAATACACGTAGACACCGAAAACTACGAAGCGCACTATGTGGACCTCGTCATCGGCAACCTGGAACACGTAGACATCGAATTCAACGTACGATTACATTTGGACACCGAAAACTATGAAGCGCACTATCTGGATCCCGTCATCGGCAACCTGGGACACGTGGACATCGAATTCAAGGTATTAATACACGTAGACACCGAAAACTACGGAGCGCACTATGTGGACCTCGACATCGGCAACCTGGGACACCTAGACATCGCATTCAACGTACGATTACAGCTGGACACCGAAAACTATGAAGCGCACTATCTGGATCCCGTCATCGGCAACCTGGGACACGTGGACATCGAATTCAAGGTATTAATACACGTAGACACCGAAAACTACGGAGCGCACTATGTGGACTTCGTCATCGGCAACCTGGAACACGTAGACATCGAATTCAACGTACGATTACATTTGGACACCGAAAACTATGAAGCGCACTATCTGGATCCCGTCATTGGCAACCTGGGACACGTGGACATCGAATTCAAGGTATTAATACACGTAGACACCGAAAACTACGGAGCGCACTATGTGGATTCCGTCATCGGCAACCTGGGACACGTGAACATCGAATTCAAGGTATTAATACACGTAGACACCGAAAACTACGGAGCTCACTATCTAGACATCGTCATCGGCAACCTGGGACACCTAGACATCGCATTCAACGTATTATTACACCTGGACACCGAAAACTACGGAGCTTACTATCTAGACATCGTCATCGGCAACCTGGGACACCTAGACATCGCATTCAACGTACGATTACACCTGGACACCGAAAACTATGAAGCGCACTATCTGAATCCCGTCATCGGCAACCTGGGACACGTGGACATCGAATTCAAGGTATTAATACACGTAGACACCGAAAACTACGGAGCGCACTATGTGGACCTCGACATCGGCAACCTGGGACACCTAGACATCGCATTCAACGTACGATTACAGCTGGACACCGAAAACTATGAAGCGCACTATTTGGATCCCGTCATCGGCAACCTGGGACACGTGGACATCGAATTCAAGGTATTAATACACGTAGACACCGAAAACTACGGAGCGCACTATGTGGACCTCGTCATCGGCAACCTGGGATACCTAAATATCGAATTCAAGCTTGATTCATAAGAATCAATATATATTATATATATATACTTAATTTAGCTAAATAGAAATCTTTCTTCTGACCGATAAGTCTATCGACCTTTAATAATTTACCTACTAGATCGTTCGAAATACGCGCGCGATATCGAAACTGGCGATACCTGCGCCGCCAGTGTCGAAAAAGTGAAAGGGACATTTTCTCTGTATCACGTTGATCACACAGATCGGCGTTAGGAGGAGGAGGAGTATCTTAATAAAAAATTTTCACATTTGGACTTTGCGTCGCAATATCTCCGCTCGTAGGGCACGTAGCGGAAAATTATATAGGAGATACTCCCCTTAATTGGACCCCAAGCTATCGATCAAGCCTACTTAGAACTTGATCCGTTCACTCGTTATCGAGATCTCAACATCTCGGGTACTCGCAACCCGTCGCGTCGCGTAAAAGAGTCACGGTGCGGTCTCGCTCCGCGTGTACTTGGCGCGAGACACTACCGTGTCTCTTGATTTCACTATCACTATCATCTATCACGCGGCGATGGTCACCACTGTTACACTGTCACTATCTATTTTTAGGTTACCGCTGTATTCCAGCATAGATCGGTCTTTCTTAAGGTAGTTCTCCGGTCCTTATACTAGAGAAAATCGATTTTCTATAGATTTTCTTGAAACTATAAATATACGTTAATTTAGTTGTGCTTTATGCGTGGTATAAATTTCAGTACCTCTTCCGGTATAAAAAATAAAGATACTGAGCCTCAAAGTTTCAACTTTTAATAATGAAAAGGTTTTCCAGACCAAACGGTAAGAGACGAGGTTGGTCAAAAGGACCAAAGTTGCTCCTCTCGTCGAGTTCTATAAGGAAAAAATGCCAAAATTAAAAAAAAATTAAATTAAAAAATTTTTTGGTAAAAATTGAAACTTTGAGGCTCAGTATCTTGATTTTTTATACCGGAAGAGGTACTGAAATTTATACCACGCATAAAGCACACCTAAATTAACGTATATTCACAGTTTCAAGAAAATCTATAGAAAATCGATTTTTCTCTAGTATAAGGACCGGAGAACTACCTTAACAGCTTCATGCGTCTGTGATTGAGAAAGAAATCTGATAAGCTCTGTATACCAGCTCAATATAATGCAACATATATACGAATATGTATATACAACTTTTATAAAACACTCTTTGAAATAGTACAAGCGATAATAATTTTTATAATTACCTCTCTATATATCTTAAATGTGCATGAATTTTCTTCTAACTATATTTGTAATGTCATCAACTTTTCACGCTTGTTGAATATTTGCATCATGAGCACCAATATAGCTAATCCCATCAGATCTTCTCGAACATTAAATTCATCGGTATATCTAAAATAAGGCAAATTTTACATAATGCTAAAACAGTAATTATTACTTACATCTGCTTATATATAAAACTAGCGTGCCCCGCCGGGCTTCGCCCCGGAGAACATGTGTATTAAGACACGCAAATAGTCTCTCTCTCTCTCTCTCTCCCCCCCTCTCTCTCTCTCCTCTTTCTCTCCCTCTCTTCCTCTCTTCCTTTCTTCCTCTCTCTTTTTCTCCCTCTCTCCCTCTCTTCCTCTCTCCCTCTCTCCTTTTTTTCCTCTCTCCCTCTCTCCCTCTCTGTCCCTCTCTTTCCTTCCCTCTCCCTCTCTCTCTCTCTTTTTCTCTCTCCCTCTCTCCCTCTCTCTCCCTCTCTGTCCCTCTCTCTCCTTTTCTCAGATCGATAACGAAAAACTATACAGTTTATAGCACTCCCCGAGAAATTCTACCCGTTTTATATACAATTCTTTAAAATTCGATCAATTATTTCCCGAAAAATTCGTCAAACTTCTGATACCTGCTTTCAAAAAGATCGGTAATGAAAAATTATATACTTTATAGCACTCCCCGGAAAATTTAACCCCTACTTTATGTACAATTCTTTGAGATTCGGTCATTCCGAAATCGGTTTCCAAAAAGATCGGTAACAAAAAATAGTACATTTTATAGCACTCCCCGAGAAATTCTACTCCTTCTTCATGTATAATTTTTTAAGAATCAATTATTTCCCGAAAAATTTAAAAAATTAAAAAAACCGGTTTTCAAAAAGATTGGTAACGAAAAATTATACACTTTATAGCACTCCCCGAAAAATTCTACCCCTGTTTGATCCATAATTCTTTGAAATTTGGTGAATTATTTCCCAAAAAATTAAAAAAATTAAAAAAACCGGTTTCCAAAAAATCGGTAACAAAAAACTATACACATAGTGGCACTCCCCGGAAAATTCTACCTCTATTTCATATATTTCAATCAATTATTTCCCGAAAAATTTGAAAAATTAAAAAAACCGGTTTCTAAAAAGATCGGTAACAAAAAATTGTACACTTTATAGCACTTCCCGGAAAATTCTACCCTTGTTTGATCTATAATTCTTTGAAATTCGGTGAATTATTTCCCGAAAAATTAAAAAAATTAAAAAAACCGGTTTCCAAAAAATCGGTAACAAAAAACTATACACATAGTGGCACTCCCCGGAAAATTCTACCCCTATTTCATATATTTTAATCAATTATTTCCCAAAAAATTTAAAAAATTAAAAAAACCGGTTTCCAAAAAGATCGGCTATACAAATTATACAGTTTGTAACACTCCCCGGGAAATTCTACCCCTGTTTTATATACAATTCTTTAAAATTCGGTCAATAAATTCCCGAAAAATTGAAAAAATTTAGGAACCGTCTTCCAAAAAAATCGGTAACAAAAAATTATACACTTTATAGCACTCCCCAGGTAATTCTACCCCTATTTTATATACAATTCTTTAAAATTCGGTCAATTATTTCTCGAAAAATTAAAGAAATTAAAAAAACCGGTTTCCAGAAAATCGGTAACGAAAAACTATACACCCTATAACACTCCCCGGAAAATTCTACCCCTATTTCATATACGCTTGGTAAAAATTTGGTCCATTGGTTTTCGAGATCATAGCGAACAAAAAAAAGGCTACAAACTCTATGTCTTTATAATAATAGTATAGATATATGATTACAAAGATAAATCTGTATCAAAAATCTATAGTTACTGTAACGTATACCTTAGATTAGATTTGTACGAGCAAGCAATAAATATAACTAACCTCGCGAGACACCACGCGAGCACACGTCATTGCGTTAAAAAATATTAATGTAAAATATAATTATCCACATACATTATATATAATAGTGAATTATATATAATAAAAAATTCTACTAACCTCGCAAAACACACCACGCAAACACACGTTACATTACGCCATACACGCGCGAAATTCGTCAAACTCGCCGCGATCTCGATCGCCGTCGTCACTTCGATCCTTGCGTGACGCGACACGCGACCGAAATTCATAATTAAACCATCGTATTTAATGGTGAGAGATCACATTAATAATAAACTTTCACATTAATATTAACCTCCTAACGACACGACGCGAACTGTCACATCACGATTGATCATGACACACACGCACGAAGCTCGCACGAAACTCGCGCCGCGATCTCGCGATCGCACGGGGCTACGACCGACCAATCACATGCACGGTAAAACGGTAACAATCACGCGATATATTCGACTCCAAACAAGCACTTCTCGCGTCTCCATGACTTTTTTTATTATGGACTAGTTACACATAAATCATCATTTATTTTAATACAAAATGAGATTAAAATTTTTGCTCATATTTCTTCCCCTTATCGCTTATAAATAATATAAATTTAATTATATCCCACGGGTGTAAAATTATGTCATGCTAGATGAGATATGCACGACAACGGAATATTTTTGCGGAGAGAAAAAAAAAGTTTTATATATAACGCCGATTATAAATGTATACACTATAAATAATTTAAAAGAGAAAGATATATTTATTAGAGATAAGAGACTATTAGAGCATTGTATAATACGTACATGCTGGATCTATTTTTAGATTTGTCAAATTTTGTATTTTTCAAAATAGTATGAGGAGAGACCCTCGAAATTAAAATAAGCGGAAGTAAAGGCTATAAGAGTCAGACGCAGATCTCCGTGCGTATAAATATATGAAATAACTGATTTATTGGTCGTTGTGATTTACATCGATCCGTACTTTTCGGCTCAACTTTGGGCCATCCTCAGCGGTATAATACCATATGGTACGGAGAACGTTTAATATATTATTTTAATTTATACCGCTAAGGATAGCTCAAAGTTGAGCCGAAACGTATACGGATCGATGTAAATCACAACGACCAATAAATCAGTTATTTCTGATATTACGCACGGAGATCTGCGTCTGACCTTTATAGCCTTTACTTCTCTTATTTTGTATTTTTCTAACAATAAGACAAAGATTTGCAATCCTGAAATATACTGAGATCCTGACCTAAACTTTCAAATAAATCAAGACATCTAGCTTGACGATATAGGTGTATGGTAATAGACCGACACGATAAAAAGAAAGTAGGTTTCTGTAGAACGCATTTTATATGATGCAATAATTGAACGAGAGAAAGAAAAAAAACGGTTTTGCTCGTTGCACAAACATATCGGTATATCCCGTTTGCTAATTAATTTTTCATAACATGCCTTCTGTGCAGAGTTGCAAAATAAATTATAATAATGTGATTATAACGTAATGTTAGTATATAGGAGCATGTTACAATGTGTGTGTGTGTGTGTGTGTGTGTGTGTGTGTGTGTGTGTGCGTGTGACGTATAAACAGAGTATGTATTGTCAAACGTTCTTCATACGGAACATAGAGAAGTTAAAGAACTGCAGACGTTCGATATTTTTTACAATTGACTTGTAAACTATATATTGAAAACTTTTGTTTCGTTAATTAATAAATACTAGACACCACAAACGCGCGCTTCGCGCGCGCTATTTAGCTTTAAAATTATGCTATACTATTACACTATTAACTTCTTGATACACACAATACACACAACTGTCAAAATATACGATGACAGCTGCAAATGAAGTAAGCGCAGCGAGAGAACCAATTGGCATCGCGGAAAAGCGGCAACAAAAAACTTCGAGATATGCGAGTATCGACTTAACATGCCTTTTTTTAGAAAGGACTAGACATTACAGACGCGCGCGCTTCGCGCGCGCCATTTAGCTTTAACATTATGCTCGTACTATTACACTCGTAACCCTTGATACACACAATATACGATGAAATTAAAAAACCCCCCTCGGGGCCGCAGGGGGAAGTGATCCGCGCAGTTCCTTGGGCTTAACGAACCTACGGCATTACCGAGTTCAATACACCGCGGACATAAACACACAGTTAAACGGACATTCATACATATACACACACAGTGTCATATAGCCCAAAGGTGGGGCTGAAGGCACTATAAAATCCCTCACCCGAGGGATATAACCCTAAAAAAAAATATATACGATGACAGCTGCAACGGAAGTAAGCGCAGCGAGAGAACCACGCGGCATCGCGGAAAAGAGGCAACAATAATTTCGATACAAACGCAATTCACTCAGTTAACACGCCTTTTTTAAAAGTGGACTAGACTAGAACAGCACAGGCGCGCGCTACGCGCGCGCCATTTAGCTATTATTTTGAATAAATATTACAAGTCAACACACAATAGGTTTAAATATATAACCTTTAATTGTCATTAAATTTGTCATTTTTTATCTCTGGATTTTTCTCAGGTTAAATTTTCTACTCTAAAAATAATATTATCAGATAAAATATTACGTTTTATTTTAATTTTTAAGTGTATTTATAAGACGCAATTACATATCATTAATATATTTCTTTATATACATAATTTTTAATATATCTACTATTTCGCTGATCACCAAGATAAACTTTTAGTGCTTGCCAAGCGCGAACTCGCGAAAAAGCAACATAAAGTTGTCCATGATTAAAAACATCTTTGCGAAGATCTACTCCAATTTTGTCAAATGTCTGTCCTTGTGACTTATTAATCGTCATAGCAAAAGCTAGTTTTATTGGAAATTGCCTTCTTTTAAAAGTAAAAGGATATATACATTTTCACAATATAATGTTATACGGTTTAAAAAGACAATATCTCCTATTTTGTCACCCATTAAAATCTTGCACTTTAATAAATTATCTCCAAGCTCTATGACCATTAATCTTGTACCATTACAAAGACCTTCATTAATACTAAGATTTCTAATTAACATAATAACACAATTTGGTCTTAAACATATTTTATGAGGAGGAAGAGATGATGGGGAAAGACTATTCAAGTATTCTGGTAACAATGCTTCACCAATATCACTATTATTGTCACAATCTACCGTACTATCTACACTTGTATAAATTCGTTCACCAGTTTTATCCAATAATTCTACAACTCGTTTGTTAATTTCATCTACATCAACATTTCTTGCCGAAAGTATCGCACATTTGGCTACTTTAATAAATTCTTTTTTTTTTGTATTAAATCACCATATATGTCTACAACAATATCTGCATCAGTTGGCGCTATACAACATTCAGGAATCTCTATATTATCATTAGAATCATTTAAATTTCCATCACCCAGATCCAATAAAAATTTTGCGAATTCAATTTCATTTGGAAGAACTCGCATATTTTGTGTTAAAGAAAATTTTACAAAATTTCTCCAAACAGAACTAAATTTAATACAAAGATCTACAGTTTCACTTCGAGTGTTTCGTATTTTGATCGGTAAAAGTTGTCTGAAGTCACCACCTAATACAACAATTTTTCCACCAAAAGGTAAATTATTGTTCATGATATCACGTAACGTTCGGTCTATAATATTTAAAGCATATCGTGGTGTCATCGGTGCTTCATCCCAAATAAAAATATCTGTTTCTTTTAAATATTGAGCTTCTTTAGACTGTATTTTAATAGCAGATGACGAATCAATAAATAATGGAACTGGCAATCCGAATGTCTTATGAACTGTTTTTCCACCAGCAAGTAGGGGAGACCGGGGCTAAGCCGACAACGGGGCAAACTTGACACTAGGTTTTTTACCAATTTAAATCTATCGTAGAAACTTGCTTTTCCTACTGTAAATGCGTCTTTATGTGCCAGTATTATCAACGGAATTTGGTAACATTCTGAGTTATAGTGTAATTTTTAACGCGACATAAGCGTTTTTGATAGTGAAAAGTAATTTTTCTGATCTCTCGAAAATGTCTACTCTTTCATCGAACTTTACTCTTGCAAATCTACCGGTAAGTGATTTTGATGGGAAATTTGATGCTTTATATGAATTCGATAATCGTTTTTGAATATTTTCAAAATTTTCATGTTTTTGAAGTAACAAAAGTGAAAAACGACGTTCGGGGCAAAGTCAACACCACGCCGTTTGCAGTAACAAACGATGCTGTGCAGCCATATATGGCTCATGACAAATGTATGCGCACGTCCGATCGCGAGTTTACCTGCATTAATTGTTTTTCAGACATGAGTTTAGATGAAGATAATTGAAAGTTCAACAATTTTTGTTCTCATTATTTCAAATAATTGTTCTAGCTACTTTATTCCGAATTTTTGTACTTTTTAAATACACAATAAACAATGTATTTTCATTTTCAGACAGTAAAAAATAAGTTCCAGATCAAATTGTGTCGATCAGACACAAAGTGTTGAGTTTGCCCCGGCGGGGTGTCGAGTTTGCCCCGTCATTTTTCAATTCGAAAATTTGTCTTCGCGTCACTTTTCCTTTCCTGGCGGCAAAACAAAGCGACGTACAGCAAAACTTCCTGAATCAATTTTGTACCTGAAGAAACACTCTTTAAATATATACCATTGAATTTGCCTAAAAATTATAATTAAACATTAAAAATTGCCTTTGAAAAAATAGTGTCGGCTTAGCCCCGGTCTCCCCTAACGTTGCTGCAATCCCTGTAAAAGCCATAGTACATACGCGTTTACTTCGACTTTTGGCTAAATAATAAATGGTTGTGTATATAAACGTTTTACCCGATCCTCCTGGACCATTAATATAAAAGCAATTATTGTCGTGATTATCATTATTTAATCTGTTTAAAACAATATCAACTATTTCTTTTTGTTTATCATTTAATTGTCTATATTGTTTCATACCAATTTCCATAGCTTGTTCCAGATTTATATAATCCTCTTCCTCGTTACTTTCCGTCAGTTGTTCCATTTGTGGAAAATTGGCAAAACTTTTACCTTCAGCAACAAGCATAGCATTGATCTGAGCATATGCCTTTTTTTGTCCTTGCAATATACCAATATGTCGTACATAATCTTCCGACATAGCGTCTTTAAAATTATCCCAAAGATCTTTGGGATGCAACGGTTGACAATGTATTAAAATGCGGGCAAATAATCTACGAAGTTGTCGTGGCATCATCCACGTAACAGCTTCATTCATAGCTCGATTCCATTCATCGTCATCTTTAATTAAACCTAGTACTAAACATACAGCTGAAAATGTAGGATAAAATTGTCCATTTACAGTTCTCAGATACTCAAAACTTGTAGCTCCTCTAACAGTGAGTAACAATAACCGTAAATGAAATAATTCTATTTGCGTTGGACTAATAGAATATATTCGTCCTATACAATTATGATAGCTACGACGTTTAACCCAACGTGAAATATTTCTACCATTAATTTTCTCTTTCTTAAATGTGTAATAAGAAGGAATTTCTGTATACAAATAATTTCTTGCTTCTTCATCGCGCGAATTTAATGCAAAATAATCTATTAACATAGTAACTTGATTTAAAGCAGAAGATAAAGTATCTTCATTATATAAATTCATTTTCAATAGTTACATTTTGTTCATTAGGTAAATGAATGGGCAAACGTATTACAGCATGACTTTTATCTTGTAATTTTTTTTCAAGAATACGCCAGCTCGCTTCTACTGGTCCTACATAACGAGCTTCGATGTAATTATGTATCTCATCATGATCTATAATTATATTTCCTGTTATTGGTTCAATTGTGATAGCAGCAGCATCATGTCCTTTATAAATATATTTATACAGATATTTAACCGATTTGATACTTGAAACTACCTCAACATTAATATGACAATTAAAAATAATCGATAAAGTAGGACAATACGGAACTACATAACGGATTATCAATTATATAGCCACCAGGTCGTTCAAAACTTCTACCATTATCTCGTCGACGATAATAAGGATAAGCATCTTCATCCATTCTAATCTCTTCAAGATATGGTTTAGGATAATGTTTTGAACATTTTTTATCTACCAAACACCAATCACCACAAGGTCCATGAATCATATGTTTCATAACTATGTCATGTAAAGTACGATTTTCACAAGAATCAGGAATTTCAGCAGAGATATATTTGTCAACAATCTGTGGAGTTGTTATTTTGAAATTGTATTTCAAAGTAACTAACATGTGGACATGTGGCAAACCGCATTTTTGAAATTCAATGACATATACATACGCTGCTACATCACCAAAAAACTTTTGTTTAACAATTAAATTAATTAAATAGTCCTTTTTAATATTAAACACGCGAGCGCAAATGTCGGGTCTATCAGAAGCTTGTTGCCCAGATAAAAGATTTTCCTCGATTTCACGCCATTTCGGGTTACAAATCATTGTGATAAAAAGATCTGGTTTACCAAATTTGTTAACAATTGCCATTGCATCTTGATAATTTTGTAACATATTTCGCGGTGATCCAATAAATGTTGAAGGAAGTATTACCATTTTTCCAATACGTCCATTTAAGTTATTTGCCGTTGTTTGCATATAATCTATTAAACCTTGATATGTTTCAATGCGTAATTCTTTTTGATGAGTCTTACAATAATCTATTCTGTCCTTTTCAATTTTTACATAACTATCTACAAGCCATTGTTGTAATAAACGACGGCCTAATAAGAAAACATTAAATTCGTCTCGAACAGCTATACGATATTTAATATATTGTCCTCTAGTTATTCGTTTATAACTATTTAATTTCATTAAATAACGATGCCATCCTTGAGTACCATATGGATAAAATAATGGATATATCCATGGTTCCACATTTGGATCCATAATACTAACTTGCTGCAAATTCTTGGTATTTCTATTACGTATTGTAACATACGATTCTGGAATAAGGAATTTCACCATCAGCATTTGTATAAAAAACTGCGACAACCTCATTCGTTCTTTGAGCATTATATCGACGTTGATCCATTCCTGGTTTTGAAGTAAATAATAATTGTAGCTCCGGTAACGATTCACCAGATTCCATTTCTAATCGCTGTTGATTTGCTAGTTCTTCGCCCATCATTTGATATGACTGTGCAAATACATTACATTCTCGCATTATGTGCTCAAGATATTGTACAATTTCTAAATTTAAACATGAATTCTGATTGAGACGATGATTTATCGCTTCATTTGAATCCACAATAAAGAGCTGTCCATAAGTCGGATTTTCATTTTGCGTAGCATACAATGCTGTATTAATTTGATAATAAATCTGTCCTTGTATTTTGAAACAATATGGACCAGGTCGTCTTCCTTGAAATCTAATCAGATTGGCGTTAAATGATGCAAACGAGAACGAACTATTATAACTACGAATATGTTTAAAAAAATCATTTGATTTAGCATGATTTCCATTAAATAAGTTATGAAGAAATTCCGCGGGGAGTTCAGGTAACGGTTGGAGATATACTGCACCATGATTACAACAATCATGAAAGGAATTTCCTCTATTAATAACCTTTTCAGATGCAAAATGTTTTGCATTACAATGAACACAAATTACATCTATAGAACCAATATAATATTCAACTATATCATCAGTTAACGTTGTACTATTAATATTTAAACGAGGTTGGTTTTTCTTTTGTGCCCGATAACAAGAATAATATTCTGCACACTGTTGATCTACTGGTATAACATTTGTTGAAGATGAATTTTCCCTAATTTCATCACATAAGTCTATCACACGATCATCATGTATCGTGCCAGCGATGTTAACATGACTAATTGTTTCTAATTTATTATTATTATCATTAATTATAGCTTTCATTCTCTGACGACGACGATATTGATTCTCAGCTTTTTTTTCACGACGTCGTTGTTGAAATTCCTCTTCTTCTTCTAAAGTACGTTCTATTTTACGTCTCGGCATTTTATAAAAATATAGATAGTACTTTATTTAAAACGTGGATATATATTACAAAATCGGAACGAAATAAATAGGATTCAATATTTGTCGTTTTTAATATAAATATCTATACATATCATTATTATCATTGTTATTATTATCATTATTATTATCACCGTTATAATTATCATTATAATTATTATTAACATTATCATTATCATAATTATCATCATCATCATCATCATTATCATCATCACATCATTATCATCATCATATCATCATCATTATCATCATCATCACCATCATCATCATTATCATCAACAACAGCAGCAGTAGCAATAGTACAGTTATTTTATTAAGTTATTATACATACATATAAAATTACAATATTATAATATAATACAAGATTAAAATATTATTACAATAATATATAAAAGATTAAACATAATATTAAAAAGAGAGAAACAATAACCATGGAAAATACAATAAATACAAAACACAATAAATATAATAAACACAATAAACTTATAAACTAATAAATAAATACAGTAAACGAACACAATATCAAATAAGAAGTATTTAGTAGAAGTAGACTTCAATCTTTTTGAATGGCTGCTAGACAGCCATTGTAAACCTGTAATAAAAAAAATATAATTATTAGTTTCATATAAATGACAAAATTTTGATTGTATGCAGAATTATACATATTTTTTATTATAAAAAGATTCTAATCATGAATCACTATAACAATGAAAATATTTTCATCATATATTATAACTTGCAAATAAAATATTACATTTATAAGGAATGGTTTCTATAGTTAATTTAAAATTGTGAAAATAAAAATAATACAAGTTAAAATATCTTAGATAGAGATAAATATCTTATGCAAAGTTAGTGATTCATACATATATATTTCATAATTATTGCGACATACTGCTTATAGTGTATCCTAAGAAGAAAGATCATTATATATTTTAAGTCATATGTCATTTTAAGAAAAAAAATTTATATAAACATATATTCTACTCAAAATTAAAATTTAATTTTGACGATTTCACACAAGATATAGTTGATGCTAACAGTAGACTTTTTGAAAATTTGAACTATAACAAATGTGTTATTTAAACAATTAATATTAAAACAATATGTAATGTTTCTTAACAAAAATTTTGCAACTGTACATTCAAATAGCTCTATTAAAAAAAAATAAGGTACTTGTCCATATGTAAGTCCAGAAGTATGTTCTGGGACTTTTATTTTTTTCGGCAATTTTCGGGACAGTTTTTTGAATCTGATTACATTATATATGCGTTATATTCCAGGACTGTACATTTCAAAAAAAGTAAACAGTCCCGGAACATACCTCTGGACCTACATATATATATATATATATATATATATATATATATATATATATATATATCTATACTATTATATAAAATCCTTATGGGTGGTGTATGTTTGTGCGTTTTTAACTTAAAAACTATTGCACCGAATTTTTACCACGAGTATATGAAATAGGGGTAGAATTTTCCGGGGAGTGCTATAGGGTATGTAGTTTTTCGTTAACAATTTTTTGGAAACCAATTTTTTTAATTCTTTATTTTTTAAATATTAAAATAATTAAAGAAATCTCTTTCCAGAAAATAGATAATAAAAAACTACATACCCTATAGCACTCCCCGGAAAATTCTACCCCTATTTCATATACTTGTGGCAAAAATTCGGTCCAATAGTTTTTAAGTTAAAAACGTTCAAACGTACATTACCCAAACGTATGTTTGAACTTAAAAGCTATTTGACCGAATTTTTACCACAAGTATATGAAATAGGGGTAGAATTTTCTGGGGAGTGGTATAAGGTGTATAGTTTTTCATTATCTATTTTCTGGAAACATATTTTTTTAATTCTTTTAATATTTTTACCTTATAATCTTACAAAAACTTTTTTAATACATATTTTTCGTTATCTATTTTCTGGAAACATATTTCTTTAATTCTTTTAATAATTTTACTTTACCAGCTTACAAAAGATTTTTTAATACATACATATATTTTTTGATTAACTTCTATGCGCTTTGGCAAAAATTTTCCGGAAAATTCTACCCCTATTTCATATATTTGTGGTAAAAATTCGGTCCAATAGTTTTTAATTTGTTAACGTTTAAAAACGTTCAAACATACAACACCCGTAACGATTTTATATATTAGTAACTCTTTTAATATTTAAAAAATAAAGAATTAAAAAAATCGGTTTTCAGAAAATTGGTAACGAAAAATTATACACTCTATAGCACTCCTCGGAAAATTCTGCCCCTATTTCATATATTTGTGTTAAAAATTCGGTCCAATAGTTTTTAAGTTAAATATAACCATAACAAAGAGGGACATTTTTGGTAAAGTTCGATGCTACATTTTTAATTGAATGGCAGAAGAGAGGTTTGCCTCATGCCCACATTTTAATCTGGTTAGTCGACAAAATAAGATCTGATGAAATAGATAGCATTATTTCCGCTGAAATCCCCAATAAGGATGAAGATCCATTACTTTACGACATAGTATGCAAGAATATGATCCACGGTCCATGTGGAGCCGTCTATTCCTCATTACCTTGCATGTCAAACGGTACATGTTCAAAAAGATATCCCCGTGATTTTCTTCAGTATACACAAACTGGCGATGATGGATACCCTAAGTACAGAAGAAGATGTCCGGCTGACGGTGGAAACATTTATACTATATCGCATTGTAACTTCATTGTTGATAATAAATGGATAGTCCCATATTGTCCGATTCTATCCAGATGCTTTGTTGCACACGTCAACGTTGAATATTGCCATTCTGTGCAAGCAATCAAATATATATGTAAGTATATTAATAAAGGTAACGATGCGGCTACGTTTGCCGTTGAAAATAAAAAAGATGAGATTCAGAACTATTTGAATGGCAGATATTTGAGTACTTCTGAAAGTATCTGGAGAATACTAGGATTTTCTATTCACGAGCGCTATCCTCCAGTTGTTCATTTATCTGTCCATTTAGAAAATGGGCAAAGAGTGTATTTTACTGAAAGAAATCTACAGCAAGTTATAGACCCTGGTGGAAATAATTTTACAACAGTTTACGTATTTCTATGAAAAATTACAATCTTCTACAATAAATCACAAATTTCTACAAATTTGTGAAAATTGTAGAAATTCATGGTAAATTGTAGTAAATTGTAATAAATTGTAGTAAGTTGTAAAAAGTAATAGAAAATTGTAACAACTTTTTTACGAACATTTTTATGAGACGTAGTAAATCGTAGAAGTTGTAGATTATTGTAAAAATCATAACTATTTACAACTATCTACAACATTCTGCGAATATTTTTTATGAAAACGTAGTAAATTGTAGAAGTTGTAGATTATTGTAAAAATCACAACTATTTACAACTTTCTACAACGTTCTAACAAAATTTTTTATAAAAATTGTAGTAATTTGTAGAAGTTGCAAATTATTGTAAAAATTACAACTATTTACAACTTTCTACAATATTCTAAAAATACTTTTATGATTAAATGTAAGATATAAACAAAGTATACTTGTCCCACTCTAACTTATATTGCATGAGTGTGCACTAGTTCAGCAGTGCAGGAATAGAAACAGATCTTATTGAAAGTTGTAGATTTCAGCATAGTCTGAAAAAATTGTCGAACATGTCGCATATTTAGTATATATTTATCCAATGAGAAGGCTGATGTCAAATCGACGTCAATTCAACGTTAATTCACCGGAAACTCATCGACATCGAAATTAACATAAAAACAGGGTGCAAGTAGAAACTTGTACATTGCCTTCCTCATATTTTTTAAATAAGCAAGTAGAAACCTGCATTGCTTCCTCTATTTTCAGCCATAGTTATTTATATTTATTTATTTTGGCTTCCTCATAGAGGAAGCAATCAAAATTATGGACCTTTAACCGCATATAAAGCTGAATCTAATCAACCAAATCTTAAAGAATTATATATGAAATTGGGGTAGAAAAGACTGAAAAATATAATAAAATTAGAAATAGATCGATATCTCCAAATTTGCGGAAGTTAATGCATAAACATTTCTGCAAAAATTCAAAATCTTATTAAAAAAGAACCCTTTGATTATTAGCAATTTTTACTAATTTTATTATATTCTTCAGTTTTTTGTACCCCTATCTCATATATAATTCGTTTAGATTTGGTTGATTCGTTTTAGAGTTATAAAAATTTCGGTAAATTTGACACACACATACACACACACACACATACATACATACAGACATTTTTTAAAATTGCAATTTTTCGACGTTTTAGAACATTCTGAACACATTCAGAAAAACAAAAAAAATTTTTTTTTACGAAAACAAAGCTTTCTCTATGAGGAAGCAAAGTATATAAATATATATATAAACAATAATGTACTTAAGGTTATGTGTTCATCGCGAGCAAGCAATCTCAAAATTCTCTAAAAAACGCCAGGGTAATATAATATAAGTCACGTCTGTCTGTTTGTACGCGAACTACTCATTCGTTAGTGGACCAAATTTTTACCAAAAATATATGAAACAGGAGTAGAATTTCCCGGCGATGAAAATGTCGCGGCTTTTTTTTGTTTTACGCTCCCCCCACTCACCTACGCACGCAACATACGCACCTACGTGCACCTACTCATTAAGTTATTGAAACATAAATAAAGTCGTTTTAACCCTTCGTCCGCATAGGTTTTTTTGGCACCTTTACGCCGCATAGGTGGGTCGTTTTCGTCCTGACGTTTTTTTTAAGTGTTAAAGTGTTACAAAAAATCTGAAAAAATTCATGGAGGTAATTTAAACCTTCAAATTGAAGTATCAATCATAAAATTATAAGCAATTTAATTTTTTCACATAATTTTTATTTAAAAAATGGAGCTAGTACAACTACAACTAGTAAAATCATGTTTTACTAAAAAAATCATAACTTTAAGACAAATAAAGATATCGAAATAAATAAAAAAAGAAATTGAAGGGGAAAAGCGTACCTTTCATAAAAAAAATATTGCATGCAATTATTTTGAAATAAAGTGCTTAAGTGTTCGCCGCAAACCTCGTTTTTTCAAGAATTACGTGTCTCCTGTGACGGCCAGAGGGGGACTGGCGCCTTGAAACTCGGTAGGTGGGTTCTCGGGAAGCATAACTTTTTTTACGGATGCGCAGTGACGCCCTTTCTACCCGTTTTCAAAAATTACAACTACATTTGATTTTCGCCCGGACGAAAACGACCCACCTATGCGGACGAAGGGTTAAGAAAAACGACTCCCGGGCGAAGCCCGGGACACCACAGCTAGTTAATATATATATATCTATCTATATATATAAAGGAAGATGTCCTGACTCACTCACTCACTCACTCACTCATCAACGCCCAGCCCAAACCCCTGAACCGAATTTTTACCAAAAGTATATGAAATAGGGGTAGAATTTTCCGGGGAGTTCCACTAAGAAGGGATTTTTAGAAATTCGAGCCCTAACGGGGTGAAAAGAAGTAAAATGTGTTTTCACGGATTCTTTAATATCGCTCAGCCTAAACCCCTGAACCGAATTTTTACCAAAAGTATATGAAATAGGGGTAGAATTTTCCGGGGAGTGCCGCTATGTGTATAGGTTTTTGTTACCGATTTCCTGGAAACCGGTTTTTCTAATTTTTCTAATTTTTTGGGAATAAATTCACCGAATTTTAAAGAATTATAGATCAAACAGGGGTAGAATTTTCCGGGGAGTGCTATAAAGTGTATGATTTTTCGTTACCGATCTTTTTGGAAACCGGTACGGAAATTTTTTCAATTTTTCGAGAATTTATTGACCGAATCTTAAAGAAGTAGGGGTAGAATTTTACGGGGAGCGCCATGATGTGTATAGTTTTCGTTGCCGATCTTTTTGGAAACCGGTTTTTTTAATTTTTTAAATTTTTCGGGAAATAATTGATTGAATCTCAAAGAATTATACATGAAGTACAGATAGAATTTCCCGGGAGGTGCTATAAAGTGTACTATTTTTCGTTATCGATCTTTTTGAAAACCGGTTCCGAATGACCAAATCTCAAAGAATTGTACATAAAGTAGGAGTTGAATTTACCGGAAAGTGCTATCAAGTATATAATTTTTCGTTACCGATCTTTTTGGAAACCGGTATCAGAAGTTTGACGAATTTTTCTGGAAATATTTTATCGACTTTTAAAGAATTGTATTTAAAACAGAATTTTCCGGGGAGTGCTATAAACTGTATAGTTTTTCATTACCGATCTTTTTGGTGTTTTCACGAATTTCTTAATATCTCTTTTTATCAAAAATATACGAGAACTTATTTATAAACGACGTGCTATAAAGTGCTATAAAGTGTATGATTTTTCGTTACCGATCTTTTTGGAAACCAGTACGAAAATTTTTTCAATTTTTCGAGAATTTATTGACCGAATTTTAAAGAAGTAGGGGTAGAATTTTACGGGGAGCGCCATGATGTGTATAGTTTTCGTTGCCGATCTTTTTGGAAACCGGTTTTTTTAATTTTTAAAATTTTTCCGGAAATAATTGATTGAATCTCAAAAAATTATACATGAAGAAGGAGTAGAATTTCTCGGGGAGTGCTATAAAATGTACTATTTTTTGTTACCGATCTTTTTAGAAACCGGTTCGGAATGACCGAATCTCAAAAAATTGTACATAAAGTAGCGGTTGAATTTCCCGGGGAGTGCTATAAAGTATATAATTTTTCATTACCGATTTTTTTGGAAGCAGGTATACAAAACGGGTAGAATTTCCTGGGGAGTGCTATAAACTGTATAGTTTTTCGTTACCAATCTGAGAGAGAGAGAGAGAGGGAGAGGGAGGGGAAGGGAGAGGGAGGGAGAGGGAGGGAGGGAGAGGGAGGGAGAGGGAAAGAGAGGGACAGAGAGGGAGAGAGAGAGACAGAAAGGGAGAGAGAGAGACAGAGAGAGAGAGAGAGAGGGAGAGAGAAGGGGAGAGAGGGGAGAGAGAGAGAGAGAGAGAGAGAGAGAGAGAGAGAGAGAGAGAGAGAGAGAGAGAGAGAGAGAGAGAGAGAGAGAGAGAGAGAGAGAGAGAGAGAGAGAGAGAGAGAGAGAGAGAGAGAGAGAGAGAGAGAGAGAGAGAGAGAGAGAGAGAGAGAGAGAGAGAGAGAGAGAGAGAGAGAGAGAGACTATTTGCGTGTCTTATTACATATGTCCTCCGGGGCGAAGCCCGGGTAACCAGCTAGTTATTAATATATAATGTATATAGAGATATATATTGCTAGAACAATAAAAAGATTACTGAATTTAAAGTATTTTCGAATACTTTTATGCTCATTATACACTATTCCTCGTTAAACGCATTAAATTAAATGAACATTAAACAGATTAAATAATGAGCATGCGCGGTCATATAGACTATTATGGCTATAACATGACTGTTACACGGCGGCTTAAAATCGGGTTTAATAACTATATATATTGTATATTATCCAATCCAAAATTTTTGCAGTTCCATCGCCACACTCAGTTTTTGTTTGCTCAGCGCCAGTAGTTCTTTAGCTCTTCCCCTGGTCTGCTGTTTTAAAATTATATTTGTATATCCAATTCAAAATTTTATTACTCTTTTTAAAATGAATTTGTTTCTTAAGATGATTTTTGAAAAATTATATATTTGCGCTGATTATGACATATGTAGACTATATATAACACTTACATCAAATTAAGAAGTAGCCGACCACGTAAGGCAGTTGGCTCACGATCCAGAGGTCTCGAGTTCGAATCCCACCAAGGTAAAGTGTGTTTTTCAAATACGAGAAAATATTTATAATCATAGACTGCATCTTAAGAAACAAATTTAGTTAAAAAATAGTAATAAAATTTCGAAATAAATATTATTTCTTGCACGGTTTTTGAGGACAATTTGTCGTCGGACAGCGCTACGCAAAGCTTGCTCGGTTTTTGCCGATTATTTGTCGTCAGACAGCGCAAAGCTTGCTCGATGTTTGTCGACAATTTGTTGGCAGATAACGCTAGACAAAGCTTGCTCGGTTTTTGCTGCCAATTTGCTGTTTGATTATGTACACAGGCTTTGCTAGCAAAACACGAGCTTAAAGATGACACAGATGGCACCGGATTTGACACCAATCTTTGAACGAATTTGATGCCATCTTGGCAACAATTTGCTATCAAATTGCTTACTGGGTGTACTCACTCGCGTAAACATATATAGTTCGACAACTTTTACAAGACAGTATATACATACGTGTGCAATTTTGAATATACCTTCCTTCTTTTAAACGTAGTAACTGTCACGACGCGGCGACGGTCACAATTGTCAGTACTGTCACACACTATCAATTTCTTGGTTATTATATACTATGTTTACGCGAATGTTTTACTTTTTACTTCCGTAGTAATTTAACTTATACGACAATTCCTCCGCGTAAACGGAGGTTCTGTAGTAACTTATGATAATTCATCCCGCGTAAACGAGTAAATTATCGTAAGTTAGTACAGAAGTAACGCTCGCGTAAACATACAGTTTGACAACTTTTACAAGGCAGCATATACGTACATACGTGTTTGTACGATTTTGTAGATACACCTTCCTTCTTAAAGATCTCTCGGCGTCAGCTCTCTACGGTCAATACTTATATATATTTCACTATCTGTCACGACGCGGCAACGGTCACGACTATCACACACTTATTTTTTTTTTTTTAGGGTTATATCCCTCGGGTGAGAGATTTTATAGTGCCTTCAGCCCCACCTTTGGGCTATATGACACTGTGTGTGTATATGTATGAATGTCCGTGTAACTGTGTGTTTATGTCCGCGGTGTATTGAACTCGGTAATGCCGTAGGTTCGTTAAGCCTAAGGAACTGCGCGGATCACTTCCCCCTGCGGCCCTATCACACACTTATCCTTTTCTAGGTTGTAAAAAAACTGTCACGCACTGCGACAGTGCACGAGTGCACTCTCGTGTCAAAAATGGGAAAGTGACATACCAGCCGCCATTTTTGTCCGACGTGGACGTTTCTTAAAATAAAAATATTCCACATTTGGGACTTTGCATCGCAATATCTTTGCTCGTAGGGCACGAAACAAAAAAATAAAGACTCTTATTTAAAAATTAAACCCCAAGCTATCGATCAAGCCTACTTAGAAATTGATCCGTTCACTCGTTATTGAGATCTCAAAATCTCGGGTACTCGCAACTCGTGCGTTCGCGTAAAAGAGTCACGGTGCGTCTCGCTTCGCGCGAACTTGGCGCGAGACACTACCGTGTCTCTTGATAGATGACTGCACATGTTTTTAACAACACATGGGGAGAGAAAGAATAGAGGAAAATAAATTATAAATAAATTAATATATTATTCTATATATTTAATTTTCAGCTCCACTAGTGTGGCAATGTATTTTAACAACCGACATAAGTTTTGAACTTACCAACAATACAGCCTAGTTTCATGCTTCAAAATATATATTTGTGCATTATCAAAAACATAACATACTTCGATTATAATTTATAATATTAATTTCTTTACTTATATTTTCCAATGCGTATCAGTAAACATGCTCATCAAATAAATAAACGTACATAAATTAAATACGTAAAAATGATTACATTTTTAAGTATAAGGCACTGAAATCACAGAAGGATTTTATGCATGTGTTAGTTTGTAATTGCTGATCTAAAAATAAATTTTATTTCCATTATATTTCTAGTTTTAGAATTGCCTCTTTGTCCTTTTGTGTTCCTTGAAATATCAAAATTAAATATTAAAAATTAAATATGAAAATAACAATATAAACTTTAAAAGAACAAAATAGAAAAATATTAGGTAATGTATTTCTAAATTTGTTAAGTTAGATATTTTAAATTGTTCTGGAGATGCTGAAGTTAAATAAGTTTCTATGTAAAATTGTGATCGAATTTTTCGTGCTTCATGTGTGCGTGCGCTTCCTTCCCTCTCTTCTCCAGTATATGTATATACAATATACACTATCTTCAGTTATACATTTTGTTGTATCCATTTTAACGCATTTTTCACATAGGTGAGTGTTACCCTGCTGAGGAAGCTTGTAATTAATTGATATTCTGACATTGTCCGTCTTCCACAAGAATGCATCAAACATGTTTGTTTATATATGTTATGTCTATTAATATCGTATTTTGTATCAATGGGCGATCCATAAGATGGAGGCAAATTTCCTTTCCGTCCTTCACAAAGAACTTTTGTGGTTAAGCACAAAAGCCATTGCATAATCTGTATATGAGTTAGACAAAAGTTTTGTATTAAATAATCTTATTAACAAATTACTCTACATAATCTACTTATACTTGTAACAGATTTATTATATATACTATATACAGGGTACAGTATTTAAATTGAGACACTTGAATATCTTGAAAAAAAATTACATAAAATGTTTTAGATGGAAATTGTTTCATCTGAAAGGAGACAAAGAATGATAAAGTTAATTGTCGAAAAAGTCGATTTTTCAAGGTCACATAAAGATTATTACTATTTTTAAAAATAGAATTGAATTGTATGATTTCTTTTTGCACATAATATGATTCTTATATTATATTATTATGTTACACATAAAATATTTCATAAACTATTCATTTTTTGGTAACTGTACCTTAACACTTTTATGTACAAAATATTAAGATGAATCAATTGGCGTAAAGGAAACACACTTGTTGCTCTTCGAAAAAGATATGTATAAGTTGCATATTGTAAATTGCATAATTTTTTTGAAAAGCAGCAGTGACTACGTTTACACGGCCCGATTTACGCCAAAGTTATAACATCGATGTTATTACATCGATGTAGTAACTTTGTCGTAAAAGAACGTTTACGGTATTTAACGTCAGTAGTTATAACATCGAAGTTATAACTTCGGCGTAAATCGGGCCGTGTAAACGTAGTCAATGTCTTTTCTTTACATCAATTGATTTACCTTTATTATTCCGTTCATAAAAGTGTTAAGGTACAGTTATTGAAAAATTAATAGTTTACAAAATATTTTATGTCAAAATATGCCAGAATAAAGTATAAAATATCTTAATATTTTGTAAACTATTTATTTTTTGATAATTCTACCTTACTACTTTTATGCGGAATAACTAGAAGAATCATATTATGTAAAAACAAATTTTAAGTACAATTTTTTTTAAAGGTGGCGATGACTTTTATGTGACCTTGAAAAATCAACTTCTTTGAAAATTGATTTTATCATTATTTATCTCTCTTCAAACAATACAACTGTTGTCTGAAACATTTTTCTTTTAAATGCTTTCTTTTCAAGATATTCAAGTGTCTCTATTTAAATGCCGCACCTTGTAACATATATGTATATTATAATATAAAAAAATACATATATATATGTATATGTATGTTGTTGCCGCTCCCTAAAATGGTAGTAATTGATGAAAAAATAAGATCTGTGCAACCCTAAGATTGTCAAGTCACGGGAAAGGGTGCCTCTCGAAGAAAGAAGTCTTAGAATTCGCGTTTCTTATTTTTATAGAATTATATTTTATAAATAATGGTACTGATCAATTTTTCTTTAATTAGTCTGCTATTTATAACAATTTTTTTATATTGAGTAAAAATATACTCCGGATAATTGACAAAAAATTCAATGTAATCGTTTTTTCTGTAGCATTACACAGAGAAAATGTTTAAATTGCTTATACAGATATAATTGGACCTTGCTTTGCATTGATGTGTTCACCGAATAGAAAAATTTATTAAAATAACAAATTGATGTAAATCAGGGTCTAATTTATTGAGCAAAAATTAAATAAAAATACGCGAATTCTAAAACTTTTTTCTTCGAAAGGCACTCTTTTTCGTGGCTTGACAGCCTTAAGGTTGCACAGATGTTATTTTTTTATCAATTATTATTATTTTAGGAGGCGGCAACAAAAATCTATTTTTTAACGACCACACTTATACATATACTATGAACTTATTATTATACAGGGTGTTTTCTAAGTAAGTACACAAACTTGAAGGGGATATTTCTTAGCTAATTTTAGGAAGAAAAAGTCCTATAAACATGTCTTCTAAACTATTTTTGTTTTAAAATACTAGATGTCAAAGTTGTGAAAAAAGTATTTTATTCAAGTTTGGTATTCATATATGTATTAAGATCTATTTTCCCATATCGATATTGACCAGTATTGATGTACATAATTGTAGTCACAGTTTTTAATTTTAATTTTTTACCTTATCTCGAAAACGGCGTGGTGTTTAAAAAAAAATGCTATACAGGTAGTTTTTGTAGAATTTTAGTTGGAAACTTGAAAAAAAAATTGTTAAATTTGAAAAAAATGGCGTACCATTTTTTTTTTATTGAAAAACCTAATATAATTATCTATACGTACGTCCCTGGTGTCTAAAAATGTTTTATCGGTACTAATTGGTACTGACTGGTAAAAATAGTTCTTAATACCACATATACACACACCAAATTTGAATAAAATCTTTAAACGGTTTCCAGATTTTCGAAATTTTCATTTTTTTTACAACTTTACACCCTGTATTTTGAAAACAAAAAATTTAGAATATATGTTTATAAGACCTTTTTTCAAGGTGATTGAGCTAGTACCATATGAGTCAATATAAGGCCTTATTTTAAGAAAAACCATTTTTATGGATATATTCTAGACATTTGTATAATTACTGGTTTTATAATGTAACTTTTTATTCGATTATATATCAATTTATCTACTGATAAATGTAAATAGTTCAAGATTTGACTTCAGTTGACATTCGTACAAGAGAAATGTCGCGACATTGCATCTCTTCGCTGTAGGCAGCTATCATGCCAGTACCATGTGTTTGAGTGAGGTTATGTATTGTGTTTATGTTGAAAAATAATGGAAGGTAACAAACAATTTCAATAACGGGAGATTTGCTTGCAAAAGAATAGTGCTGTGGAAAGAAAACGCTACACGGCGCGGCGTTGCCACATGTTCATGTCGCGTACAGCTGATCGAAAAGCCGACAAGAAACGCGACAATTCATCAACTTTTGATTGAATTTTTGGCCTTATTACACGTAACGTCGTTTTGTCTTATACTTAACAAGTGCTAGAAGAATCGAACAATGTTATTTTCAGTTTTTTGAACTTGTTTCTTTACAGATAGTGAGTGAAATCCTCAAAAAATGTGTATGTTTCCGGTACAATTTCCCCTAAAACCTATGTTAAAAATGTCAACTTTAAGATTTAATATCTCAAAAACTAGACGTCAGATTTTCTCAAAATTGCAAATTTATGTGTATTTAGGTTTTCTTTATAACATTTTTTAATCAGATTTTTTTCTTTGACATGCTTTGATGGCCCAATCACCTTAAAATAAGCCAAGAAATATCCTTTTCAAGTTTGTGTATACTTACTTAAGAAACTCTCTGTATGTATATGTATATGTATATAGATGTAGTTATGCAATAAAGAATCAAGCACACCATTTTTATGATTTTTAGTTCTTATATTGTAAAGTGTACTTCACGTGGACATAAGATTTTCTAAAAACGCATATAACTGGATTTGTATTTGAAGAGGATTATCATTATATATAAGATAGCGTTAGCACAGAATTTTATTTCTAATGTTTCGTGGAATTTGCCCCAGCGGAAAAGTAAGGTTTTGAAGTTGGTTTCACATTGCATAACTGCGTCTATATATACAGGGTACTGACTCTAAAGTCTGACCCAGCCCCCTGGATCTCGGAAACGGCTTTAGATATGAAAAAATGTTTCAGATAAAAGTTGTAGGATGTTAAAGGGATTTTATAGCAAAGGCCGAATTCCGACGATGTTGATAACGTCAACATTTCTAATCCCATTTTTTATGTTACCAGCCTATATCTATTCTTATTTAATAAGATATCTATACGATATATCTTAGTTTTTGTCCGATTGCTGCGCTATCTCTCGCTACACACAATACTGCTTATTCTGTCAACCTGCATGTGCCTTTGCATATATAAAAGTTTGACACATACAATTTTTTTCTAGGCTTTTAATCTTAGTTTTAATTGCACGATATTGTTCTTACATGTTTTCCTACAGGGCATGTATCTTATTTTGTATCTATATATAAATTGCAGTATTTTTGTATTAAGTAGGGGAGACCGGGGCTAAGCCGACAACGGGGCAAACTTGACACTAGGTTTTTTACCAATTTAAATATATCGTAGAAACTTGCCTTTCCTACTGTAAATGCGTCTTTATGTGCCAGTATTATCAACGGAATTTGGTAACATTCTGAGTTATAGTGTAATTTTTAACGCGACATAAGCGTTTTTGATAGTGAAAAGTAATTTTTCTGATCTCTCGAAAATGTCTACTCTTTCATCGAACTTTATTCTTGCAAATCTACCGATAAGTGATTTTGATGGGAAATTTGATGCTTTATATGAATTCGATAATCGTTTTTGAATATTTTCAAAATTTTCATGTTTTTGAAGTAACAAAAGTGAAAAACGACGTTCGGGGCAAAGTCAACACCACGCCGTTTCGTCGGCTCCCAGTAACAAACGATGCTTTGCAACCGTATATGGCTCATGACAAATGTATGCGCACGTCCGATCGCGAGTTTACCTGCATTAATTGTTTTTCAGACATGAGTTTAGATGAAGATAATTGAAAGTTCAACAATTTTTGTTCTCATTATTTCAAATGATTGTTCTAGCTACTCTATTCCGAATTTTTGTACTTTTTAAATACACAATAAACAATGTATTTTCATTTTCAGACAGTAAAAAATAAGTTCCAGATCAAATTGTGTCGATCAGACAGAGTGTTGAGTTTGCCCCGGCGGGGTGTCGAGTTTGCCCCGTCATTTTTCAATTCAAAAATTTGTCTTCGCGTCACTTTTCCTTTCCTGGCGGCAAAACAAAGCGACGTACAGCAAAACTTCCTGAATCAATTTTGTACCTGAAGAAACACTCTTTAAATATATACAATTGAATTTGCCTAAAAATTATAATTAAACATTAAAAATTGCCTTTGAAAAAATAGTGTCGGCTTAGCCCCGGTCTCCCCTACATATTTGTCGTCAGTGACAGCTCTGTGCCCAAATTTTTAATTTTTTTTGTTTTTGATGTAAAATTGACTGTAGCCCTCTACATTTTTGTGCGTACTTTAATTCTGTAAAAGAGTTTTGTAATTCCGTAAAGCCAATTCAAAGTTGTATAAAGTTAAAAAAAATGTCGGTGCCACACTAGGACTGTCAGACTTTTAAGCAAGTTTTTGAAAATGCGGTTTGACTCCGATTATTTAATTAACAATTTCAAGATTACCCTCGGTTTCGCATCTTCCGACAAAATACCGTTTGTACAGCGATTATGACTTCATAACATTATTACCGAACTTATTTGGATGGAGAAATGTGTAACTCGTAATTATTCGTGATTATTTATGATTAATTTATTGTAATTTGTTAGGCTGATGAAGGCACGGTGATGCCGAAACGTCCAAATTTAATATTGTCAATATATTTGAATTTATGTCAACCTTATTGCTCGTCATTGGTCGTTAACCTTGTCTTGTTATTTATACACGAGCTTGCTCCTATTATTTTATTATAGTGTTTTGAAAACGTCTCGACAAGGGCTACAAGAATATGCAACAAAAAATGGGGAGTTTTATTTATAAGAAATCATTAATCACATTGACCTGGCCTTGAAAAAGTCAAGTCCATATTTTCATCATCTATCCCCCTTAAAGAGGATCCTAAATACCGACAATTACAGTCAAAGCTCGTTCTTTGAAACGGCTTTATAGATCGCAAAATCCTTTTACAAGAGTAAAGTATAGGTACTAATGAAGAGTAGGATTATAAAAAATTAGTGATAATTGAAAAAAATGTAAAAATGCTGTCACCTCATTTTCTAATATAAACAGTTGTATAAGTAATATGTACGAAATGAAATGTTCCCACTCTTCAGAAGACGTGCACAAACAATAACGTAGTACCTTTGAAATTAAGATTGAAAGCCTGGAATAAAAATAAGAGCTTCGAAGAAATTATAACCTATAACCATGTCTATCCTTGTCTATCATCATTGTCTATACAAGGACAAATATAGAATTTGGTCGGTAATACAAACGTTATCTAAAACATTTTTTCCATATTTAAAGCCGTTTCCGAGATCCAGGGGGCTGAGTTAGACTTTAGAGATACTTTGTATATGTGTACATATGTACACACACACACACACACACACGCGCGCGCGTATATACAGGGTGCTTATAAGTGTCCCATATTTTGAGAACAGATAGTACTCTAATGAGTAAAAATACAAATTCCTACAATTGTCATCGATACCTGATAATGACTAACGGTCAAACCTTACTACTCTGCAGAAATAACAACTAATATAAGAAGAGGGCAATGTTTATCATTTAAAGACCTTGGTGTATTCAATACCTATCAACGTACAAACATAGTAAAAATATGTACTTTTTAATTTAAAATGTGACAATGAATGAAAACCATATAGAAGACCTCCTATAGTATAC
>JASTWP010000922.1:90000-100863 GCA_030770255.1 Temnothorax ravouxi
AAACAACAGCCAAAATCTGTTACGACTAGAGATGGAGAATCATCAGTCTCTTCTGATAGGCCGAGTAAAATATTGTCACTTTTTAGATCTCTAATTTGTAAACATTAACAAAAAAGAAAAGAATCCAAGATAAATCTCATTAATTGATAGAACGAATGTCTATGTAATTAATATAGGATAATGAGATAATCAGTCTTACCGATGCGCTATGCCGTTTGTATTCATATGAACTACTGCTTCTAGGAGCTGAGCGACTAACAATATTGATACTCGCATATCAACATTTCGACTCGTTACATATTGTTTCAAAGTAATATCATATCTAAAATAATGCGATATGTATTAGATATTGTGAAAATCTAATAATATAAGTGTTATCTTATTCCTAAATCTTGTTATCTAAAAATAACCTTTTCATCGCCAAAAACAAACTCATATTTCTGCCTGATCCATGGGGATTAATTCTACTTGGTAAAGCATCAGGATACATTCCCAAAGAACCAGGTAGTATCGGTATTTCATCAGTAAAGACATAATACATTGCCACAATGTTTGGATGAGGTGGTAACGTGATTTTATTTTCTGCCCATTTTTGCTTCCAAATAGCCAAGTTATCATTTTCATAATGTTTTCTAGCAGGTATTGTCTCTTTATACATGGCTTTTAGAATAGCAGTAGCATTGGATTCTGCATCATAATTGAACATCATTTTTAAAGCTAATGGGAACACACTTGTGTCTTTTGTTTCAACATCAATATCTATTAAATTATCTTTGTCCTGCATATTTACAAATCGTGCTGCGTATACAGCAGCGGAACAACCTTTAGCAATTATAGGTCCTACTATAAAATTTCGTAAAGTTATAGCATTCTCATCAGCAAAAATAGTTTGATAATTTTCATCATTTCTCAGCATATTCCATCGTAACTTCAAGACTGCTTCCTGGACAACATATTATATTTTAGATTAAATTTTATAAAAATGGTAGCATATTTGAAAAAAAACAGGTTTTATTTAAATATCTAGATTAAGCTAAACAAATAAATGTATTTACCCGGATTTCCCAACATACTCCTTCTAATTCATCATCCTTTGTTAATATTCCTGTACCTGAAGCTAATGATATGCCAACAAGAGCGAACAATGGTGCAGAATCGCCAAAAACAAGTCTACTTGCCATGCGTCTTCGTAAATCTGCTGCTAAGCTATTAGTTACCCTTTTCAAAATATTGTCGACAAAGATGCGTCGAGCATGTGTACCCAAATAACCGAGATGTCTCCTTGTACTCCATATATTGCCAGTATTTTGGCAAAGAAGGTCACTATTCTGGAGTTTGCCTGTCATGTACACAAATATAAAACCATTGAATACCAATTAATGTTTTGACCTGACCACCTGTTGCTAACAGTATACAAATATTTACAAATCAAAAAGATAAAGCAACAACTGTGCAATATGATAGAAAATAGCATATTGACAAATCCTTGATTACATGTACTAATTACATGGAATCAATTATGTTATCAATGCTCTTTTGCATTTTAATTACATTTTTATTTTTATAAATAATTAATTTATAATTAAATAGAATTGTCTCACAATGTAAAATGTAAATGTTTCTATATTATAAAAATGTACGTTACAATGCTATTATAGAACTTAGTTTTCCAATTACAGATAGCATGCCTGTTATCCGAGCAAAAGATGTGAGATTAGAGCATTATAGCATTGCTCACGATTCGTGTTGCAATATATCATCGAACTTCATGGCGAGATTCATTGTAACAAAGTCTGGCATAATTTACCTGTTTGTGCAACGTATATCTTGTCAAGGTTATGTGTGTACCCTCGTAAATGAAAGCGCTCGTTATTTTGTAATGAACGCAATATGACGCGACCATTTTGCACAAGACGATGGACTGCCTTCCTTATTGACATTTCTGCGTTTTCTTGGGCCGGGACAGCCCAGCGGGCGAGCCTGTAAGTCAGATATGCCTTGAAGGCAGGTGATAAAGCTGTCACGAAAGTCTCAATTTTGTACCGTTTATTTAATAAGTACTTAACGAAACAAATTCAATACGGCGCACTTAAGATAAAAGCACGGTCTTTAGACATATATAGGCCAAGGCCGGTATTCATAGGAGCTTTCCAGCACCAGAGAGAAGAATGAAATGAGAGTGGTCACGGCCGCGTTTTAGGTGGTCCCCGTCCACGAGCGCCTCTATGTGCACAAAACGTGCACATTGAACTACGTAGCCATGTCCACGAAAATTTCTGATGGGTAACGTGTTATGTGCACGCTCTATAGGTTCTGTTCCGTGCTATGTGCACGATCTTTTGGTACTGTTCCGTGCTATGTCCAAAGCGTTGGTAAATGCATGATAATGCGGCCGCGGCGGCACGCGCCGGCTATGCGACGTTGGCCACGACCATCCATCACATCCACGATGCCTGCACGCATTTCGGGTATCGTGCCTCGTGCCTCGCCGACTACTAAGTCTCGAGTTGGCAAATCGACGATGCGCTACGTCACATTTGTAAATATTTATTTAGTCATATTTACAATTTTTATATTTATAACTTTTAAATATGCATAATATATATATATATATATACATATATGCATATTAAAAAAATATATATATATTTATTTATTTATAAATGTAAAAATTGTAAATAAAATAAATATTTATAAACACTATAATTCAGGAAGGAAAAGATTTAGGAGTTAGATTTAGGAGTAGAGAGAGCTATGTGCCTAAATAAAATATAGATATTAATTGTTACTTTATTATTTATTGAAGATTATTTTTGATAATAATATATATGTTGATGCCCGATATATATTTTTTTCACCAGCTCCGCCTCTACCTCTTCCTCTACCTCTGTCTCTGCCTCTGCCTCTGCCTCTGTCTCTCTGCTTCTTCCTCGGTCTCTACCTCTCCCTCGCATCACGATAAAACAAGACAATAAAAAGAAAAAGAAAAGGAAATGTGTGTGTGTGTGTGCGTGCGTGCGTGCGCGCGCGCGTGCATGCGTGCGTGCGTGTGTGTTAGATCTTAGATTGTTATTATCTATACGAATTTATTATATATGTATGTATATATACATAAAAGGTATATGTTTTACGCTGTTATATATTATTTATCATATATATAGAACGCATATCTTTATTTTATTTTAAAAATTTATTAAAACAAAAACATTTTAGTAAACAGTTTATACGAATTGTTTATTTAAATTGTTTGTTATTATCTAATAATTTTTTATAGTAATGAACTTGCAAGGACAAAAATCTTCTATAGAGAGGCCATCTCGTCTAATCTGTCCCACGCGTTCACAAGAGCACGATTTTTTATAATCCAACTATATCTTAATCTTGTTAAACGCTTTCTTGCCTTTAAAGTCGTCAGATTTCGACGAGTTGTCGCCTGCAATTCTCCCAATTTTTCTGTAAATAAGAAATTAAAGCAAATGTATATATAATAATATTTTACGTAATAATTATAAATATGTGTACATAGTTATTCCTAACAATTTATATATTAATGTACAAAACTTTACTTATAAACATCCATAGGTCATGGATTATCTGTAAATTTATGATTTAATGTCCTGTGGTATCGTTTTATTAAATTATTTAATATTTGTCCGTTTAAGCTTCCGATACGTTGAAAATCGGGTTGGTGCTACTCGTTTTATCAAAAAACGGCCGTAATAGCGAAAGTCACGTTATTGGGATCGACGTCTCATATATAGCGATATGTCTGATTTAATATTATGAAAAACTGTCATAATATCTTTTTCAGGTAATGACGCCAAAGCCATTAAGCCTTTGTAAGTATTTCCTCTGATTGCTTCAAATTTGCTCTCTTTTTTCCTATGATTTTTCTAATATTTTTGCATAACGCCTATAAAATATTATAAAGATTTAAATAAATAATTAAAAATATTTAATATGAATTGTTATTGTATGCATATAATATTTTAAATATATATGTTAAAAATATTATGCATACAATAATAAAGATTGAGATTGAGATTAAGATTGAGAGAGAGAGAGAAAGAGAAAGAGAGAGAGAGAGAGAGAGAGAGAGAGAGAGAAAGAAAGAGAGAGAGAGAGAGAATTGATACTTGTGAATAATGGAAATAACATCCTTTCTTGCGTCTTATTAACTTCAGCAGATATGGTAAGAACGTTAAAAAAGCTTTTTGAAGATCAAATTCTAAATCGGTCATTACTGTTCGTGGACGCAATGACGGTGCTAATTTAGTGACTATATATTCTGATTGGTTAATAATCTGTACATTTCCTTCGTTCCATGATAACCTACGCAAAAGGTATTCCTTAGAATAGAAAAATATGTAAAAAAAATAATAATTTTTATGTTTAGAATCATTGTTACAACTTTTGAAATAGATATTATTAATAAATTTTAAATAACTTACATGATTAAATTTTTGAGCCATTAATGTAAAAAATTGTCGTGTCTCATTAACAGTTGTACTTTTATTTTTATTTTCTAATAAAATAGAAGCAGTTTTAAACGTAGCGTCAGCAAATATTTCTTCAGTAGCGCCCGTTTTGCATAAAGTCCGAATAAAAGCTCGATCAAATATTAGGCCAGTCATTAAAGACAATTAATTCACTTTAATTACAAAAGTTTTCAAATTTTGATGGAATATTGGGTGAGTTAAAATAACAATAAATTTCATTTTGCAACCATCCCCGAGGTCCGAAACATGCTAAACATTGCAAAAAACGTTAATTTATTATAACTTTGCGAAAAAAATTGCAATGATTCTAAACCAATTAGAATATATAGTCACTAAATTAGCACCGTCATTGCGTCCACGAACAGTAATGACCGATTTAGAATTTGATCTTCAAAAAGCTTTTTTAACGTTCTTACCATATCTGCTGAAGTTAATAAGACGCAAGAAAGGATGTTATTTCCATTATTCACAAGTATCAATTCTCTCTCTCTCTCTCTCTCTCTCTCTCTCTCTCTCTCTCTCTCTCTCTCTCTCTCTCTCCCCCTCCCTCTCTCTCTCTTAATCTTAATCTCAATCTCAATCTTTATTATTGTATGCATAATATTTTTAACGTATATATTAAAAATATTATATGCATACAATAACAATTCATATTAAATATTTTTAATTATTTATTTAAATCTTTATAATATTTTATAGGCGTTATGTAAAAATATTAGAAAAATCATAGGAAAAAAGAGAGCAAATTCGAAGCAATCAGAGGAAATACTTACAAAGGCTTAATGGCTTTGGCGTCATTACCTGAAAAAGATATTGTGACAGTTTCATAATATTAAGGATGTATTGCAGGTACAGTCTGAGATGTATAGGGCATAATTTTCAAAGCGGTGCCAAGTGGATAAAAATTTGTGAGAATGTTCTTTTAGTCTTCCTGATGTGCTACAAAAAAGTAGAAACGAATCCACTAAACGGTTGCTGAGATATAACGATTTTAATTCACTGTTTTTACTAAAATCAGTGAATTAAAATCGTTATATCTCAGCAACCGTTTAGTGGATTCGTTTCTACTTTTTTGTAGCACATCAGGAAGACTAAAAGAACATTCTCACAAATTTTTATCCACTTGGCACCGCTTTGAAAATTATGCCCTATACATCTCAGACTGTACCTGCAATACATCCTTAAATCAGACATGTCGCTATATATGAGACGTCGATCCCAATAACGTTACTTTCGCTATTATGGCCGTTTTTTGATAAAACGAGTAGCACCAACCCGATTTTCAACGTATCGGAAGCTTAAACGGACAAATATTAAATAATCTCTACTATTATATAAAGGGGAAAAGTTTGTACTGTTGTTCGGAGTAATCTTAGAAACTATTGGACCGATTTTGAAAGCATTGTACATGAAGTAGGGGTAGAATTTTCCGAGGAGTGTTATAGGGTGTATAGTTTTTCGTTACCGATCTTCTGGAAACCGATTTTTCTAATTTCTTTAATTTTTCGGAAAATAATTGACGGAATCTTAAAGAATTAAGAATTTTCTGGTGAGTAATATAAAATGTATAATGTACTCTTATTTTCACTAAAATTTATTTCACCAAAATGTTATTAATTTTCTCTTTTCTCTTTTTTTACAAATTAATTTTATTTTTTTTCTAATGAATAAATGTTTTTTTTTTATAATTTCTATTAATTTTAACGATCCAAAAACTTTATCCCACGTTATTTCCTTCTTATTTTCCCTAAAACTTATCTCCTAAAAATGTTATTAATTTTTTCTCTTTTTTTAACAAATTAATTTTATCTTTTTTTAATATTTTTTTCTAAATACGTTTTTTTTTAATTTTTAAATCTTACAACACTTTTATTTTCACTAAAACTTATTTCATCAATATGTTATTAATTTTCTGTTTTTCTTTCTTTTCACTTTTTTTCTAATCAATAAATGTATTTTTTTAGATTTTTCTGTAATTTCTATTAATTTCTAAACCTTAAAACAAAATCAGCAATTCAATTTATTTCTCGATTAACTGGCGCAATATATACAAGAATGCACAACGTTTCCCGGTGATCCCTTATGTGAAGGGCTTAAGCGCGGGAATACGGGGTATTCTTCTACCGAAAAAACTCAGTGCTGTCATCAGGAGGGGCAAGGATAGATTGGCGACTAACAGGGAAACTAATGTGGTTTACAAAATTGATTGTGAGAATTGCGACGCGTCTTACATTGGGCAGACGAAGAGACATCTCGAGACAAGAGTGAAAGAACATTTCAGCGATATTAAAAAACATGACAGCAAGTTCTCTGTCGTAAGCAAGCACCGGATACAGAATGACCACAATTTTAAGTGGTCAGATCCGAAAATATTACACAAAGAACCTCACTTGAAAATGAGAGAGATCGCTGAAATGTTCTTTATAAAGAAAAATAAGAACACGATCAATTTAAAAAAAGATACCGAGAATTTAAATACGATATACGACAGTGTCATCATGTCAGTTTAACTGTTTATATTTCTACCTCGGGACACCTTGTTTCTTCTTTGTCCGCTCAGTTTCCCAAGTACTCGCATACATGTAACATGTCGCAACGAAGAACTAGTCATACGCGAAATCCTATTATGAAATTCGTAAGTTTTTCTTGATTGTTGCTTTCTCTCCTCATATATCATTGTTGTTACAAATTAAGATTTGTCCACAGCTGACCTTTAGGGCCATGCGGGAACATGCTCGTGAACTCAGGAATCTGTACTAATTATGTGACGAGTCAATAGATGATAGGTATTGCTCAATATTTAATAACGTCGTTAACTTAATATTTGTCTCGATTGATTTATATTGTTTTTCTTTTTCGCTGTTCCTGTTTCAGTTCGCACTTGAAAAGGGCTCGAATATAGAGCCGAAAAACGTTGTGCATTCTTGTATATATTGCGCCAGTTAATCGAGAAATAAATTGAATTGCTGATTTTATTCACTGGCGGACGAAATTATTATCGATACTTAAAACAAAAGACGAATCATTTTCTCGAATACACATCAATTTTTTATTTTAATATTACGTTTTATTTCTTTTAATTTTTTTAAAACAATTTTAAGAAAAACACATTCTACTTTTAAAATAAATTTACTACATTTAAAATTAATTTTTTTTAATTTTCTTGAGTAATAATCTATATAATATCTGTACTGTCAGTTTTCGTTATTGACGTTTAATTCCGCGGAAGCTTCAAGCCGAAGCGTGTCCTTGACAACGGAACTCTGAGAATTATTGATTTTTCGTTTTTCAGATTTAATTTGTAATTCGAACCAAAAGATCTCAGGAATCTGTCATTAATAGGAGATATGGTAAGTCAGGGATATAATAATGTATCCGTGATCTGTTGGTCTTCAGTATTTTTGGAACCGTTGTTCATAAAAGTAGATAAGCAAAATTAATATTTCAGTCTTCTTCGTACAATTTAAATTACTAATTTTTTATAATTGCTTGAAATTATTTTTTAAAATTCAAAATGCATAAATGTCTACAAAAGATCTCAGGAATTAATAGATGATTTTTTGCCTGTCAGATTTAATTTGGAATTCGAAAAGATCTCAGGAACCTGTCATTAATAGGAGATACGGTAAGTCAGGGATATAATAATGTATCCGTGATCTGTTGAAGTCTTCAGTATTTTTGGAACCGTTGTCCATAAAGCAAAATTAATATTTCAGTCTCCCTCTTAGATTATTATTTTGTACAATTTAGATTACTAATTTTTATAATTGTTTGAAATTATTCTTTAAAATTCAAAATGCATAAATGTCTACAAAAGATCTCAGGAATCTGCCATTAATAGATGATACGTACGGTAAGTCAGGGATACAATAATGTATCCGTGATCTGTTGAAGTTTTCTTGGAACCGTTGTTTATTGTAAAGGTAAATAAACAAAATTAAAATTTCAGTCTTTTTCTTATTGTCAAATTATTATTTCGTATAATTTAAATTATCTTTACTCTATCACTGCATGCAGAACTTATTGCCAAATATTTATTAATTATATAATAAACAAGGTTTAAAGACTCATATCCATGGCACTTGACAACATCCAATTTCAGAATTTCTTTCTCTGCAACGACTACACGCACGATCAAACAATAAATTTTCCACTAAATAAGTTTTACCCCAAGGGCAATAAGTTCATGGTGGAACCAACAGATAGGGCCTATTAGTTTAGCAGAAACCTCGCTGTCGCATATTAGGAGCCTTTCTCATAATAGGGGACTTTCCTCTATTATTATTTTACCAGCCATCAGAACCACTTAAACTATGGGAAACTTTTAAAAAAGATCTTTGTGAAGACATACTAAATAGGATACGTCATCAAAAATACGATTTTACTTTGCAATTTGATGAAAATATTTACAATGAAGGTTTGATTCAAATTGAAGATAAACTTTTAGAATTAAATGAAAAAAACTTGACTAAATTTGGTTTACCGTCAACAAATCGTTTAAATCATAATCTTTTTGAAGCAATACTGAATAAACAACCATATGACAGTAATCAGTTAAATGCACACTGAGGGAAAAATTTTGTTGAATCAACAAAACAAATTTGCTTGGCAACATACAATCATCCGGTTTTGTTAAATCAACAAAAAAATTTTGTTGATTTTTCAATTTATTGATCCAATTATTTATTTTATTAAATTAAGTACACGTCTATTATTTGAACAAAATAAAATAATTAAATTTTGAAAATGGTTATACAATAGAAAACGGCTAAATTACGAGCTATTAATAGGTGTATATTTATTCAAACAACTTAACAACGAATGTGTTCGCAATATAATGGTATTATACAAAATCATTTTTTTAAAGTTAATGATTAATTTTGTTAACTCGATAAAATAATTTTATTGAATCAAGAACATTAACGTTTTTAAAAATAGTATATTTATTCAAAGAAATATATAGTTAATGTTATATTATGTATAATTGATAGTATAAAATATTTAGTTAAAAAGAACAAATCAATATAGTCCACAAACAAAATAGTTAAAAAGAACAAAACAAAAAAAATATTTTGTACAAATATTTTGTTAAGCCAATCAAATCATCCGCTTGGCAACATACAATCATCCGGTTTTGTTAAATCAACAAAATTTTTTGAAAAAAATAATTATTTTTCTCAGTGCATATATCAAAGAAAATTATCCTAAGTTAGTGCCGGATCAACGTCAAGCATTTAACAAAATACTAGATAGCGTCGAGCGCAAAATGAGGAAAAGATATTTTTCATAGACGCACCTGGAGGTACAGGAAAGACATTTCTCACTAACCTTATATTAACTAAAGTTAGATCTTCTGGTAAAATGGCTTTAGCTGTTGCTTCATCATGTATAGCAGCAACGTTACTAAGTGGTGGAAAAACGGTACATTCCACTTTTACATTACCCCTAAATGTATCTGTACAGCAAGAAACTGTTTGCTCAATACGTAAAAATGGACCACTAGGTAAAGTATTACAAGAGATTTCCTTACTTATATGGGATAAGAATGCGCAATAATGAGCCATAGGGCACATATGGAAACAATCAATCGAACACTCCAAGATTTGAGACATAGTGAAAAATTAATGGGTGGCGTAACTTTAGTTTTTGCAGGCGATTTTCGACAGACATTACCTGTAATTGTAAGGGGAACCCGCGCTGATATAGTTAAAGCATGTTTGAAATCCTCGGCAATGTGGAGTACACCATACAAACATTTGAATTGCGAACCAATATGAGAGCCAGTTTAGGAGGAGAAGAAAATAATTTTACGACAAAGTTACTGCACCTTGGCGATGAAAATATTCCTAATGATAATAGTTTAATAGAAATTGACTAAAAACTGGGACAAGTGGGTAAGTACAAATGATTTAATTACGAAGATTTATCCAAATGTAGAATGTTTATTGCAGAAAAATTATAAATGGTTGTGTGAAAGAGTCATTGTATCTCCAAGAAACGAATCTGTGAATGACATTAATGATATCATTTCGAAAAAAATTAAAGGGAATAATAAAGAGTACAAATCAATCGATACTGTGGTTAATATGGAAGATACAGTATATTATCCCCAAGAATTTTTAAATAGTTTAAATCCGTCTGGTCTTCCACCACACCGTCTGATTTTGAAGATTGGTATACCAATCATCTTATTGCGCAACTTAATTCCACCGAAATTATGCAATGGTACGCGACTTCAAATTAAAGAATTGCGTAACAACATCATTGAAGCCATTATACTTATCGGCCCCGCAGAAGGGGAGTTAGCGTATATTCCGCGTATTCCAATGATTTCAAATGACTTACCATTTTCCTTCAAACGTTT
>JASTWP010000923.1:0-77500 GCA_030770255.1 Temnothorax ravouxi
AAAAAAAAGAAAAACATACATAGGCATATTTATATTACATAATTATATATATTTATTATATTTTTATATAAACATTTTTTTACCAGGATTATATATTTAATATAATTTTTGATATAATTATATTATACTATATGTATACATGTACATAAATATACAATGCATGTAATGTATGGGTGGTTTCGTTTTAAATGATACAGTCGATTATCTCGTCAACCGATGATTTTATTGAAAAATGTTTCCGACAAAAGTTGCATGGTTTGGAGGAAGGACACATGATGAAAAATATGAACTTGTCCTTGAGTGACCTTTTCAAGGTCACTTTAAATTTTTTTAAACAAAACCCCTTATTTTTTATTGCATATTCTTATAGCCCTTGTCGAGACGTTTCAAAACACTATAATAAAGCTCCCTTTCGTTAAGAATTTGTTGAGATATTTCAAAGAGTGACCTCAAAATTGGACATTTTTAGCTTATTTTGGTGGCCCTTAAAATTCGAATCAAATTGTATGCCAAACAATGCTACATAATGAAACATTTAATCTAAAAAAAAATTAAAATTGAGCATAGGCCTAGTTTTTGGAGATCGGGGAGTCAAAGTAGCCAAATTCCCAATATTATTCAAGTACAGTAGATACAAAAAGGATGTTAAAACTTCTTTGATAATAGTGGTATTTGAATAGAATTAGTCTGAATGATTCTCTAACCACCGTACTAAAAAATCCATCCCCTCCATTCTTATTACTTAATTTTTTAAAGGGGTAAAACTACCCCAAAGAAGTTTTTGCTGAATTTCTGGAAAACGGATTAGAGATACGAAAAAATTGTTTCCAATAAAAGTTGTTTGTCTAAGAATTCTGCACACAAAAAAGGTTTCTTTTATTTTTTTTATAGGACTCACTCTTTAGCTGGAAACCGCGCCTAAAAAAAAATAATTTTTAAAAATAAAAGAAATTTTCTTTTAAGGAATATTATCAATTTCTGTCAATTCTAGCTTCTTTAAATATTTTATATCAAGATATGTTTCGAAAAGGCAGGGAATTTGAGAAAGGAAGTCGAAGGCTGAGTAAAGCGTGAATCTTGTGCAATTTAATGTGAATGTAAATAGAGCTTTATTGCATCGTCAGGTACATTGTCGCGTTAAACTTTAGTTCTAGCTTATGCCTGTGCACACAGGCACAGGGCTTTTCAAAAAAATGCTTAGAACAAGAGCTTCAATTTGGCTGCTTGTCTAGCGTTGAGTGGCCGACCAGGAAGCTCTTCGTCGTAGAAGACCTCCTGGTTGTTGTTGGGATCGGCCACTTTTCCCGGAGTTGTAGGGGCCCGATCAAAGGGTAACTCCGGGATAACTGGGGAGGGCAGGGCCGGCGAGGGTTTTCTTGTCCTTGCTCCTCTTCCTCTTCTTCGGCTCGGTCTGCGTGCCGACCGTTTTCCACGCTCCTTGTGGCAACGGTCTCAGTGCCCCGAGGGTCACCCGGAGCTAGGCTCAGCCCTGGTGGACGGATGAGTCTCCGGTGTGACTCGGGAGGCTCAGTGGAATGAGCTGCCACGTCCGGTTCAAGTGGAGGCGTAGGTTGCCTTGGCCACTCGTGGTCCCTTGGTGATGGAGGGCCTCTTGCACTGATCTATATATAACTGGATAGTAAATAGGCCGAATTTGGCCGAATTTTGTGAAGCAATATGAAAGGCCGCCATGTTGGCCGCAGCGGGCACTTCGGGCGTCATCGGGAGCCGTCGTGAGCGTTCGTGAATCGCCGAGTTTGAAGTTCACACAGGTAAAAAATTGAAAACCGCTTAATGTTGTTAAGTTAGTAATTTGTAATCGAGTAAACTTTTTCGTTGTCGAAAATGAAAAAGAATTGCGTACATTGTGGGAAAAGCGACAAGGGCGAAGATGTGCCCAGGTCTTTTCACCGGTATGTATTATAGTATCTAATTTATTATATGTAAATCAACTGGCAATCAATCATACTCGATATTAAATTATTGATGGTTATGTTGAATAATTTATTGCTTTTTGTAGTTTTATTTTCACGTCGTACGATTTTTAGAGATAAAATACATTATCTATATTATAATTAATCCGTGCATGAGGTAATGTTGTGAAAATTACAAATTGAGTGAACAAAAATAACTATTACAAAATTTGTCTTTTCATTCAGATTGCCAACGAAAAGGGTTCTTTAATTTTGTTAATTAATCTTCTATAATTTATATTTTATGTGTTCTTTATGTTTATCAATAAATGCATTTATATTTTACACAATTGTATGTATAAGAGTGCGTTCCGTATCATGCATGATGCGCATAATGCATAATTTATCCTTGTTGTTCACTAAATATTAAACAAAGATAAGTGATGCATTATGCGCATCATGCGTGAAACGGAGAACGCACCCTAAATTAACTGTAAAAACACAACTAATTGTAAGCGATTTTCACTCCTGTGTGCAACTTCAAACTCGGCGATTCACGAACGCTCACGAACGGCTCCCGATGACGCCCCGAAGTGCCCGCTGCGGTTAACATGGCGGCCGTTCATATTGCTTCACAAATTCGGCCTATTCACTATCCAGTTATATATAGATCAGTGGCCTCTTGGCTCGCCTCCGGGTTTCGCTGGCGTTGATGATATGTTTCTTCATGTACATATTTATATTTATTTGATCCAGATATTCTATTTTCTTAATATTGTTGTGCCGCGCCTAAGGTCGCAGGGTCGGCACGGAGTTCTTTGTGATCCGCCGGGAGGGAGAAGAAATACGTTACCAGATCTTTGTCGTATAGCTTTTAATAAACTTGTAGTTTCACAGAATCTTATTATACAGGTGTTTTTATTTCACTGCCCTGACTTGCGGGCATTCACATAGTTGATTACATTTGGTCGTGCGCAATATAGCCTTTCGTTCCGGACTGCCCGCCGCTTCTCGGAAGAGCGGGCTTTTATCTCTTGCGCGTTAGCTTCCGCGATGCTGACTTATAGTGGAGGCAAATTAGACCAAAAAGTGCGTTATCTCAGAACCGGTTAAAACTACTCGGATTTGAACGTTTTTTTTTTAATGTAGGTAATTAAAAACACTACAATGTTTAGGGTTAAAAATTGACGCTAATTGTTTATTTAATAAATTTTCAGGTTTATTTTAATTATAAAATTTTTTACATAAAAAACCGTGTTAATATACAACATAATGTCCAGAAATCACGACCGAAAGATTATGTGAAGGAAGTACTATGGTAGAAGAATGTATACGACCTTTTTCAAGGGTCTATACCGGGTGTTTCATTTTAATCGTCCCCGGCAAATATCTCTAAAATATGAAAGATACGGAAAAACGTTTCAGACAAAAGTTTGTTTGGTTCTAAGGGGGACATAAGATGGTGTCATTGGTTTGACCTTGAGTGAAACGTGCCGAGGTTCATATAGAGTTCAACTTTATTTTTTTGAATGGAAATCCTCTATTTTTCATTACATATTCTTGTAGCTTACCTAAAGAGCTTTCAAAACACTATATTAAGTATTTTTTTCATGAAGTACTTTTCGAGTTACAAGGCTTGAAAGTTACAATCCCGCCGGCATTAGCATTACCAAAGGTGTACCGGCCGATTAAAATAAAACACCCGGTATAGTAGAAAGAGACGGAAAATAGGCAAATGTTTGGTTTTTGTTTTTACTTTGTTTCTGTCTATAGAAACGTTTGTTTCCCTTTTGCTAGCTTGTTGAACGTATCAATAAATATGAGCAGTGCTAAAAAAAAAATTTAAAAAATACAAATAAAAAATAAATACGCGAATATAAATACGCGCGAAACATTTGCCTATTCTCCGTCTTTTTCTACTATACCGGGTGTTTCATTTTAATCGGCCGGTACACCTTTGGTAATGCTAATGCCGGCGGAATTGTAACTTTCAAGCCTTGTAACTCAAAAAGTACTTCATGAAAAAATACTTAAATATAGTGTTTTGAAAAGCTCTTTAAATAAGCTACAAGAATATGTAATGAAAAATAGAGGATTCCATTCAAAAAAATAAAGTTGAACTCTATATGACCTCGGCACGTTCACTCAAGGTCAAACCAATGACACCATCTTATGTCCCCCTTCGAACCAAACAACTTTTGTCTGAAACGTTTTTCCGTATCTTTCATATTTTTAGAGATATTTGCCGGGACGATTAAAATGAAACACCCGGTATAGACCTTGAAAAAAGGTCGTATACATTCTTCTACCATAGTACTTCCTTCACATAGTCTTTCGGTCGTGATTTCTGGACATTATGTTGTATATTAACACGGTTTTTTATGTAAAAAATTTTATAATTAAAATAAACCTGAAAATTTATTAAATAAACAATTAGCGTCAATTTTTAACCCATAAACATTGTAGTGTTTTTAATTACCTACATTTAAAAAAAAAAACGTTCAAATCTGAGTAGTTTTAACCGGTTCCCAGATGAAAACCTAATTTGCCTCCACTATTAGCTGTCAGCGCTTTTGCTTCCGGACGAGTGACCTGGATGCCACTTGCGAAACCGGGATGCCACCTCAAGTAAGTTTGGCAAGATCCGGAAGCAACGCTGACAGCTAGGTGTCGCAATTCGAGATCGTTGACCTTTGCCGCACAACAATATGAATTATCATTCAACGCATTATTCCACTTGTGAATTACTGTTCTAACATGTGTATGATTATTTTGATTACTTATTAATTATGGTATTATATTTTGTCATGTCTAATGGTCTTTTCAGTGATTAAAACGATTCAGGAATATATTCGAAGCTCTCATACAAATATTAATTCATTCTTTGAAATTACTTTGTAATATATATTATTATTTTCCTTTACGTCTCAAGTTTCAAACAGAAGAACATACTTTCAGTTGATGTTTACATTTCTTTCACTGAACGGACTATTACAATGTGAATTATATTATCATTTATTGAATTTATATCAATATTGACTTGTGTTATACTGACTTCTCAAATAATGTTCTGAAATTACTCTGCTATACTTTTTGAATATATTTAATTATATTTCGTCAACTAACTATTGATCAGTGTGTTTCCTTCACCGCCACAACCTACGATCTATTCGGGTGGTGTACACATTCGGACTAATTCTATTCAAAATACCACTATTATCGAAGAAGTTTTAACATCCTTTTTATGTCTATTGTACTTGGATAATATTGGAAATTTGACCACTTTGACTCCCCGTATCTCCAAAACTAGGCCTATGCCCAACTTTAATTTTTTTTAAATTAATGTCCCATCATGTAGCATTGTTTGACATACAATTTGATTCGAATTTTGAGGACCAACAAAATAGGCTAAAAATGTTCAATTTTGGGGTCACTCTTTTGTCATAATATTTTTTATATAAAATGTGAAATATCTCGTTAAATAATTCACTTTTCGATGACTTTACCTTGATACTTTTTATATGTAAAGTAATGAATGGAAATCGAATAATAATATTATTTTCTACATTTGCAATTTTGTAAACTTTGAATGCGTCTACAAGATGCAATCAAAAATTTTTAAATAATTTTTTTATTCTACGTATAAAAGTATCAAGATAAAGTCATCAAAAATAAATTTTTGTGCAAAAATATTTTATATTTCATATTAAACACATCATGAAAAAATTTGAAATATATCTCAGAAAATTCTTAACAAAAGGGAGCTTTATTATAGTGTTTTGAAAACGTCCTCGCCAAGGGCTATAAGAATATGCAATAAAAAATGGGGAGTTTTATTTAAGAAAATATCAATTACACACACATTGACCTAGCCTTTTTTTATAAGAGGGGGAAAATCCACACGGATACCTCCTCCCCCGGGGTGGGAGGGCGTTTACTTTAACCCCACTAAAAACCCCCTCAAATGTCCCTCCACGGCGGTTTTTTTTTGGAAAGGCCCCGGGAATCACAAGTATACCTTCCGTGAGCCTCTCCACACATTGGACCTGGCCTAGAAAAGGTCACTCAAGGTCCAAGTCCATTATTTTCATCATGTGTTCCCCTCCAAACCATGCAACTTCATCTAAAACATTTTCTCAATAAAATCATCGGTTGACTAGATAATCAACTGTATCATTTAAAACGAAACACCCTATATATACAGCGTGTGCGCAATGCGTATGAATGTATACAAAGTAAACAGTTAAAATATTTTACAATATTTTAACATAATTTCTTAAAATAAATATTTTAGCAGAAATGTATTAGACAAAGTTATTTGTTTTTATGAAATATTAGACAGATATTTATATAAACTTCAGTAGCCTTACTAAGATTATCTTATATTTTTAAATAGATTTTTACTTATTATTGCATACAGTGTGCTCTGAACTTAATGCCAAAAATTAGTACAGCGGCTTTAACACATGAAAATAAGTCAAAATGTCTGATTTTTCAAAAATTTCTTTGTCGACTTTAACACACTTTCTAGCACGAATTAATAAATTATTTCGAGCTTTTTGAAAAAAGTTTGGAGTTTCGCGGATGGCATTGCGGCAGCATTAAGTGTCCATAGTTGTTCTTCGCTGGAGGAATTTTTTAACATCTTTGTAAAACTTTAAACAGAGTAAAAGAACATTAAACAACATTTACTTCAATTTATGTTTTCTTACGAAAGCAACTTCAATACTCTATAATTCTGAAACCGTTTCGAATTTCAAACATATATTTATTAGACATTTTTTACTTGTTTTCATGTGCTTAAAGCGCTGTACCAGTTTTAGCGCCGAGTTCAAAAACATCCTGTATTTTTGTAACTAATGCCAAAATGTTTTTATGATGATGTAATTATACTATTTTTCTTTATAAACGTTTTAAATTATGAACCACAGAACTTAGGAATATAAATCGCCAATATTCACATTATAGCAACATTATAATATGAGACCGCATAATCAAATTTGTGTCGTATTATCTAACTTCTAACTTCTACAGTTTATAATTTAAAAAAATAAAATAAAAAATAACGATTTCTATTTAAAAAAATTTAAAGTAATTTTGATTATGACTATCAAGAGCTTTATTAAAAAGAGATTCAAGAACATACATACGTCGCTATAGTCTCACAAAACTAAATAACTTTGATCTAAAACATTTTTTAAAGATATTTTATAATATAATTGACCGGAGCTCTCCACATTCCGATCCAGTAGACCGTTAAACGTTTTTCAGTTTTCTAGTTTTCACTAACATAGTTTTCTAGTTTCCTTATAATAAGTTCAGTTTAAATTCAAATTATATTTTCTAGATCTGATTATCATAAACATCTTATTCAGAGTCTGTATTATCAATTTCTAACAGCACAAGCTTAAAAATATTTAATTAGAATAAAAATAACAATGTGACAAAGTCGAACGGTCTCACGGACCGGAATAAGTGTGGCTAGCTAGGGTTAAAAATGTTTTTTAAAGGTAAAAAAGTAAAATAATGTAACATACTTTAGTTGCCTTATGACGAGTGTATATGTGTATGTCTGTGGAGCGGGAGGCGATCGATGGGAGAGTGTATATATGTGTGTAAAATATCATACATAAATTGTAACATCTTTCAAAGAGTTACTTTCGTGCTGCTCTCGAGAAATAAAATAGAGAATTTTTTTCTCTAAACTCTTTCTTGTATCTGATTGTGAGTGATATTGAGTTATAAATCATGGACAAAGTCCAATACTAAATACATATATAGGTACACGCAAAATGTATATGTAATATGTTAATACTATATATTTGATGTTTGAACTTACGCTAGATGTCACATTTCCTTGGTTGGCATGCTGCGTCGGCATTTCGTCTTGGTAGTAATCATCGTTCTGGACATCCGGTACATTCTGGACAAAGTCGAGGAGCCGACGATTTGGGCTGTCAGGCGTAGTAGGCAGGTCATTCGGTAAATTCGGAAAACAAGCATTGGACGTACTGCGCCGATGTCGCGATAGACTATAATGCTCATCCTTGAAAGCGATCGCGAAAGGTTTCCCATTCGTCGGGTTTACCCGAGAACGGCGGTAGTTTAATTGGGGGAAGATGGCGTAGCGAGAACGATGACGTTTCGGGGTGCGCGAGGGTCGAATTCATCGTTCTGCTTGGACTCACAAATGGCTCCACCTCCTCCAGACAGTCAGCCATGTAGTCGAGCGTTTCCTGGTAGAGGCAGTCATGATCGTCGAGCTGGTGTTCTCGAAAGTAGGGGAGAGTGTCCTTTTCTTCTGCGGAGCACAATTGTAGAAGCACGGCGTGGCACTCAAGACACTGCGCCCAGATTTCCGTTGAGCGAAGCTATGCGTGCCCTTATCGACGCGGGTGTGTATTTCGCCTTGGCCGTCTCCTTAAAATTGATGAGCGCCCGAGATACTGAATGGAAGTTCGTATGTTGCCGGGCGAGCGCGGCTTCCATCGTGATAGCGCGAAAGCAAACTCACCGCGGCCACTTCACTGATTGTCACAATGCGCGAGCCTGATGCTCCTTGTCAGCGGAGATCTGACTCGTATGCAGCTAACTGTCAATGCGTTTGTAGTGATGTTGATCCGGTACGATCCCCCATCCGGCTCGAAGGACCAGTTTGTTTCATCTCGAAGGACCAGAAACTCCTCTGGGCTGGCGCCAGACTCGTTTCAATGCGGTGCGGGAGGTTCGCGCTCCGTTAGGTGCGCGGTAGGATCGTAGGATCGCGGAACAGGCACATTCAGTCAATTCAACTCGTATTATTTGTACTGTGAGAGAAGGTCTTTATTCGCTGAGGTGTCACAAACACGTTCACGTGAACACCACACTGCTGACACTTGTTATTCGAATGGCCGTGTCAAACGGTGACACGGCGGCTTTACACCAATATGGCCGAGAACGGCGCACGGCGCACGAGGCGCTCACAGAGATGATCGTTGAATGTCTTACACCAAACATGGCCGATAACGGCGCACGGCGCACGAGGCGCTTACAGAACTAATCGCGGAATGTCTTGCGCGCGGTAAAACGACCGAACACGGCACTTTACCCGCACAACGTGGTATCTTGGTTTCTCTTGCGAGGGGAGAACGGCCGACGGCGCAGATCCTTCGCAACCCGCAAGATTTATCCTTAAACTCTCGCAAAGGGTGGACGGCCGAGCGCGGCGCAGATCACTCACATTCGGCGAGATTGAACTTGAACTTCGCGAGGGGGACGGCTGAAGGCAGCGCAGATCACTCGCAACCCGCGAAGTTGCACGGAAACTCTCGCGAGGGATGACGGCCGAGCGCGACGCAGATCATTCGCAGCTCGCGAGATAGAACGATTCTCCCGCGGGGAGTGACGGTCGAGCACGACGCAGATCACTCGCACGCGGCGAGATTGAATACGGCCGAACACGGCGCTTAACTTTTAACTGAAGAGCACTGAAGTCTCGTTTTAAAATATACTGTCGGGCGCGGGACGACGGAGAGTGTGAGGTCGACGCGGTGAACCACTTTATCGTGTTACGAGCGGGCGGTCTTATCACGACACGCGGGATGGCAGGCTTATGGCGGACATCTTGTCGCGGCGCGAGCGGAAAATCTTGTCGCGGTACGAGCCCGGATCTCGAGTCGACGCGAGCCAGAGTTGTCGCGGCACGAGCTGAGATCCTGTCGGCGCGAGCGGAGATCTTGTCGCGGAACGAGCGGAGATCTTGTCGCGTGGCCCACCACCCGGTTTGACACTTTTGGCTTTGCAGAGACGGACACGTGTGGTTCACTGGCCGGCTACAGACGTACTCTACTTACTACTTAGCGCTTCCGGCGGCGTCGCGACGCGAGGATGAAGAACCATGCTAATCGATTTTGATAGATATGCGGGTCGATGTTCGAGCGCTCGCGCAATTTGATTGGTCGCGAGGCGCTCCTGGAATCGCGCACGCAGCCGATAAGAACGGGATCGCGGTAGCGCCTCTTCATCCGTCGCGAAGGGCTCGCAGAGCGTGTGAACTCGCCCCAATCCGGAACAAACTTAGACCAGCCGTTGGCGCTGAGCACTAAGTTCCGTCATCTGATCTTTTACGAATTAGTTGCTCGCAAGATTATATAATATTAAAATAATTCTCAGACATTGCACTTTAAAAGAATATCACGATTCGAATTTAGTGCTAGCTGCATAGTGTTGAAATTAATTAATTAATCAATGGAGCGCGCGCTCCAGGGATAAATTAATTAATTTCAACACTATACAGTTAGCACTAAATTCGAATCGTGATATTTTTTTAAAGTACAATGTCTCTGGTATATTTGGGACCAAAAACACGCGAGCACCTAATTTTTTGACGATGCAGTAACGAACTTTAGAGCGCGGCGCGCGCGCTCTATATGAGTTAATTAATTGATTTCAACCCTTTGCAGCTAGCACTAAATTCAAATCGTGATATTTTCTTAAAGTACAATGTCTCTGGATTAATTTAAGACCAAAAAACACGCGAGCAGCTAATTCTTTGACGATGCAGTAAGGAATTATAGAGCGCTGCGCGCGCGCTCCAGGGATATATTAATTAATTTCAACTCTTTGCAGCTAGCACTAAATTCGAATCGTGATATTTTCTTAAAGTACAATGTCTCTGGATTAATTTAAAGTACAATGTTTCAGGATTATTTTGGGACCAAAAACACTCGAGCACCTAATTCTTTGACGATGCAGTAACGAATTATAGAGCGCTGCGCGCGCGCTCCAGGGATATATTAATTAATTTCAACTCTTTGCAGCTAGCACTAAATTCGAATTGTAATATTTTCTTAAAGTACAATGTTTCAGGAGTATTTTGAGACCAAAAACACGCGAGCACCTAATTCTTTGACGATGCAGTAACGAATTATAGAGCGCGGGGCGCGCGCCCCATGAGTTAATTAATTGATTTCAACCCTTTGCAGCTAGCACTAAATTCGAATTGTAATATTTTCTTAAAGTGCAATGTTTCAGGAGTATTTTGGGACCAAAAACACGCGAGCACCTAATTCTTTGACGATGCAGTAACGAATTATAGAGCGCTGCGCGCGCGCTCCAGGATATATTAATTAATTTCAACTCTTTGCAGCTAGCACTAAATTCGAATCGTGATATTTTCTTAAAGTACAATGTTTCAGGAGTATTTTGGGACCAAAAACATTCGCTAGTTGTATAGTGTTAAAATTAATTAATATATCCCTGGAGCGCGCGCACAGCGATTTATAATTCGTTACTGCATCGACAAAGAATTAGGTGCTCGAGTGTTTTTGGTCTCAAAATAATCCTGAAACATTGTACTTTAAGAAAATATTACAATTCGAATTTAGTGCTAGCTGCAAAAAGTTGAAATCAATTAATTAACTCATGGAGCGCGCGCGCCGCGCTCTAAAGTTTGTTACTGCATCGTCAAAGAATTAGTTTCTCGAGTGTTTTTGGTCCCAAAATAATCCTGAGACATTGTACTTTAAGAAAATATCACGATTCGAATTTAGTGCTAGCTGCAAAGGGTTGAAATCAATTAACTAACTCATGGAGCGCGCGCGCCGCGCTCTATAATTCGTTACTGCATCGTCAAAGAATTAGGTGCTCGCGTGTTTTTTGGTCTTAAATTAATCCAGAGACATTGTACTTTAAGAAAATATCACGATTTGAGTTTAGTGCTAGCTGCAAAGGGTTGAAATCAATTAATTAACTCATGGAGCGCGCGCGCCGCGCTCTATAATTCGTTAATGCATCGTCAAAAAATTAGGTGCTCACGTGTTTTTGGTCCCAAATTAATCCTGAGACATTGTACTTTAAGAAAATATCACGATTTGAATTTAGTGCTAGCTGCAAAGGGTTGAAATCAATTAATTAACTCATGGAGCGCGCGCGCCGCGCTCTAAAATTCGTTACTGCATCGTCAAAAAATTAGGTGCTCGCGTGTTTTTGGTCCAAAAATACTCCTTAGACTTTAAGAAAATATCACGATTTGAATTTAGTGCTAACTGTATAGTGTTGAAATTAATTAATTTATCCCTGGAGCGCGCGCTCCATTGATTAATTAATTAATTTCAACACTATGCAGCTAGCACTAAATTCGAATCGTGATGTTCTTTTAAAGTGCAATGTCTGAGAATTATTTTAATATTATATAATCTTGCGAGCAACTAATTCGTAAAAGATCAGATGACGGAACTTAGTGCTCAGCGCCAACGGCTGGTCTAAGTTAATTATCGTAATTGTTTTACTGTTAGCAATGAACTCAGTTTTGGGAAATATATGTTTTCGATCATTTTAGTAACGAATATATTTATGCAGCAAATTTTTTAAGTGTTTGTGTCGACCGCGACGGTACTGTGTTCAATATATAGTGGCATATTTAAATAAATGTTATAATTTATCAATATTTTATCGTTATTTTAGAGCACTTAATTAGCACTTAATTAGCACTTAATTATAGTGTACTTGTCTTGTCTATAGGACCATTTTCTGATATGGTGGGTCCAGCTTTATGGCAAGCTGGACCCCCCACTTTTTACGCAATTTCCTGCTAAACGGTTCGAGCACCAAAATTCGGACTAGGGCACTTAATTAGCACCTAAATAGCACTAAATTTTTTACCTAGTAAAAACTTGATTTGCGCTGGTGGGGGGTCCAGCTTAATAGAGGTGAACGAATGATTGTTGTATGAATGACGTTTTGGTGAATGACGGAAGAATGAATGACATTATATATAGAGAATACCCATCCGGCGCAACTAGTATTAAGTAATATTAAAACGCGCCATATGAGTTTTTTTTCTTTCTTTCTTTTTGGTGTTTTTTGTTGTTGTTTCCGGCTCAAGCGTAAGTTAAAAATACCAATTTCGTTTAATTCTGTTCGGCGCGTAAACGGAGACGGGCGCGACGAATGGCGTCGCAAGGCTTGAGCCAATAACAACTTTCAAGAAAGGACGATCGGGACGATAGGGAGATTGTTCCCGGAAATCATGGACGGAGCAGCCGCGGAACGAAACGATTGACCGCGACTCTTCACGGGGTAATGGGAGATAGTCGGAGCGTAGCGGCACCGAGAACCGGCCGTGGAATGCAAAGATGGCAGACCGTCCGCCATTTTACGCAGTCAAACATTTTTGCGCGAACAAATGGTCCCTGATTAAATAGGGCAGCTCGGACGACAAGGTTATCCAGGGAAAGTAGAGTTTTAACCAATAACGAAGAAAATGGCGGACCGTCCGTAATCTACGAAATGGCGAAGGGGACGAGGCATGACGCGATATCGGTCGAAGGTGCGAACCACCAACAAATAATTCCGCCGGTGATCGTTCCGATCTGACGATCGGATCGCGAAGTAGCGTATCGTCCGGGAACTCGCACCAGGTGCGTCATCCTCGAGAGCCGAGTAGCCCTGACGAAAGGGGAACGCCGAAAAAGGTAACGTACCGAGTTACGCCAATGTCCGACGCCCGAATCGCGATTTGGCGTATCGTCCGGGAACTCGCACCAGGTGCGTCATCCTCGAGAATCGAGTAGTCCCGACGAAAGGGGAACGCCGAAATAGGCGATACACCGATCGCCGTCGAGATCCGACGACCGGATCGCGAAATAAAATTTCGTCCGGTAGATCGCGACGCGGACGGCATCGCCGGGGAGAAGCCGTGGAAATCGCGATACTAGGTGCCGACGAGGCAGCGTGGTAGGTCGGCGTCGTCGGCGGACGTGGTGACCGTCACCCGGACGTCTTCCTCGAGGAAGTTGCCCGAAATCGGAATAGGCATGCGAATCGAGCCAGGGCGCATAGGTCGGCGTCAAACGGCGGACGCAGATTCGAGGTGGTGGAAAACCACTACCCTGGTCCAAGGACAATAGGGCATCGCGAGCGCAACGCCCGTGGAAATTTCCACGGGGATCCGCGTAAACACCGGGATGGAAAATTACCACGAGAAATATGCGCAGTTACGAACCCCTTCCAAAGAGAAAGTCGTTCGAAAGGCCGGAGTAGGGGCCAAATGCGCGAAGGTAGGGAGACTGAGCGAGACGAGCCACTCGAGGCAGTCTCTCGGGGATAGTTCACGGAGCAACACGTAATTTCGCATATTCTCTCGTCGTTGCGCTAAGTCCCGCGAACGTAATTTGAGTGCGCAAATTCAAGTCTCGTGACTTCTATAACGACCGGGAACGCCCGCGGAACGCGTTAATTTTCGTCATTACATCGGCGAACGGCTAATTAAAGGCCGAAAACCTTGAGCGTCGTAACGAAGCAAAGGCGTGGCAGCCAGAACGTGCGATCGTCCAACGGATTGTGTAACTTTGATATTTGCGAACAACTGTGAATGAAAATCAGTCAAATTGAATAAATTATACAATCTTTTGTCAAAATTTTCTTGAAAATTATTCGATTGGACTTACCTTCTGTACTATACCTGATCCATTGGCGTCGATCACTCGAAGTCCCTCGTTGATCCTGGAAGGCGATGGCAGCGGCTATTCTGGGCGGCGACGGCGATAATCTTCACGTGGCAGAAACCTGGAAATAAGAAAATTTAGTCTGATTGAAAATTCGATAGATACTTACCTTCTCGGTATATCAAAGGTCAAACCGAGTGGCGACCGTTGAATTCAAGGACACCCCGCGTTGATCCGTGCACTCCCGAAGTGCCGTTCGGTTACAACCTAACATAACCTTAACCGACTAACCCTAAACCGTACTGCCTGCATTGACGTGAATGCGGGTTGCCCTAAAGCTGGCCAGTATTTTAAAACAATGAGATGATTGATGAAAAACTAAAAGTGAAATGGTCTAGAAAGATTCACTATGAAAGTGAAAAACTGGTGATTAGTGAGGAATTAAAAATCAGACGAACCGGTATTGACAGACTGACAATGACAGTATCCGGAGCTTTTAAGTCTTAAAATCAGGCCTGCCGCCGGTTTGCACTTTTCGGCCGATTTTATCTATTGCCATCTTCACTCCTCTTGTTTTGCAAAATCTTGGCAACTCGCGGAAACTTCAGACGCTTAAGTTCAGGGACGATATTAGCTGTAAATCGTGTGGCTGTAAATTAACTGTAAACGATTCGACGCGTGTTCCCCATGCTCTGTTCACTGTTATTTTTATTACCATATTATAAAATTACAATATTATAATTAAAATTACAGTAAAATTAGTTACATTATGTAATTTATGTTACAGACATCACATTCTAGCGCAATTGAAAAGCTAAATACTCTCAAGAGGAAGATGGATGATTCAGGTGCTGACAAGTTGGCCAAGAAATCATTGAAACAGCCTTCTGTTACAGAAGTCATTGGTTCTGGTCGTGTCACGCAGTTCAAGTTGGATAGTTTGATAATTGACTTCGTGGTGAATAACATGCAGGCTTTCAGCATTGTCAAACAGCCATCTTTCATCAATCTTGTAACTGGTCTGCAACCGGGGAAAATGGTCATGAGCAGGAAAACTCTTGTTGGTCAGTAAAAAGATTTTGCACCACAACTTTAGACTATACAGTATTAGTCCTGTAGTATTAACAAAAATTGGTTTACTGCCATTACTGGTCACTAATTCCAATGGACAATGATTTTCGACCCTGGCCCAGACGTTCTGGTTCACCATATTTTTATTAAGGGTAAATCTGAAGAATAGTGGCCTCCTCACCGATTTCGTTCAACTTGGGCTTAGTCGACGCGTTTTTACACAAAACGACCGAATCTGGCAGAAAAAAGTGTCGCTCTGCCCCGCGAAGCGAGATATTAACGGTTAAAGTTGACAGAAATCAGGTTATGATTCCTGTCATACCGACGAGATGCAGCGACTACGACTATGCCCTGCGGCCACACGCGCATGCTCAGTGGCCGCACGCGCATGCAAGGGGTCACGTGACAACTGTTTGGTTGGTAAGTCAGAAGTGTAATATAATTCGAAATGATATTCTTTCGGCGTATAGATTAGTGACGCTTTAAAAGTATTTAAATATTTAAAGCGCGTCAACTAACCTATGTAAATTAGTGACGCGCTTTAAAAGTATTTAACTGCAGTTTAATAATTTTCATTAAAACAGGGCACACACACGTGTGTATGTCCTGCTTTATAGAAGTTGTGATTTTCGTTAAAGCAGGGCACACACACACACACGTGAGTATGTCCTGCTTAATAGAAGTTGGGATTTTCGTTAAAGCAGGGCACACACACGTGTGTATACCCTGCTTTATAGAAGTTGTGATTTTCGTTAAAGCAGGGCACACACACGTGTGTATGTCCTGCTTTATAGAAGTTGTGATTTTCGTTAAAGCAGGACACACACACACATGTGTGTATGTCCTGCTTAATAGAAGTTAGGATTTTTGTTAAAGCAGGGCACACACACGTGTGTATACCCTGCTTTATAGAAGTTGTGATTTTCGTTACACGTGTGTGTGTGTGCCCTGCTTTAACAAAAATCACAACTTCTATAAAGCAGGACATACACACGTGTGTGTGCCCTGTTTTAATGAAAATCATTAAACTGCAGTTAAATACTTTTAAAGCGCGTCACTAACCTACATAGGTTAGTTGACGCGCTTTAAACACTTAAATACTTTTAAAGCGTCACTAATCTATACGCCGAAAGAATATCATTTCGACGTATGTTACACTTCTGACTTACCAACCAAACAGTTGTCACGTGATCTGCTGCATGCGCGTGCGGCCACTGAGCATGCGCGTGTGGCCGCAGGGCATGGTCGTAGTCGCTGCATCTCGTCGGTATGACAGGAATCATAACCTGATTCCTGTCAACTTTAACTGTTAATATCTCGCTTCGCCGGGCAGAGCGACACTTTTTTCTGCCAGATTCGGTCGTTTTGTGCAAAAACGCGTCGATTAAGCCCAAGTTGAACAAAATCGGTGAGAAGGCCACTATTCTTCAGATTTACCACAACTTGACATGTAAGTTACAACAAACACAATTTAATTGTGCACAACCCTATTTCTTTCCAGTAGAAGTAAATAAAATTAAATGCTATATTTGTTACAGAACGTGTGGAGAAACAGTTTAGTGATATGAAAGAGAATCTAATCAAGACCTTAGCAAGCATTTCGACTGTTTGTACTACGGCTGACATTTGGACCCATCATAATCGCAGTTTCTTTGGCGTTACTGTCCACTGGATCGACTGTAACACACTTCAACGAAAGTCAGCTGCTTTGTCATGCTGCAGAATACAGGAGAAGCATAAATACAATCTTATAGCGTCAACTCTTGAGAGCATTCACATCAAGTACAAGATAGATCTAAAGGTGTGTTCGACAACTACTGACAACGGCAGCAATTTTGTAAAGGCTTTCACTGTCTTCGCGGAATGTGAGGGATCTCAGACTACAACTATTTTGTCCCAAAATGAAAATAAGAATGATGAAATGGTTTACAGCAGCGTGACAGACGTGCTGAATCAGTCAGAGCAGAGCGAGAACACTTATTCGCTACCACTCCATCTGAGATGTGCAGCGCACACATTGAATCTTGCTGTGCACAATGCCGAATCTGCTTGTGACGATGCACAGTATAAAAAGATTATGCGAAGCACCATGGCCAAATGTTCTGCTGCTTGGAACAAGGCTAGTCGCAGTACTCAAGCTGCTGAGGTAGTTCACAATAAGTGCAATCTGACGTTGATTGTTCCCAATGCGACGCGATGGAATTCCACTTTCTATGCGATGGAGAGAATTCACCGCATTGCAACTCAGGCTGAAGGCTTGTTGAATGAGATATGTGAACAGATTGGAGTTGCCATCTTCAGGCCTGCAGAAATTACCTTTATTGCCGAGTTTGTGCAAGCAGTGCAGCCCTTGGCCCTTGCTTCATGAGAATCCTGCTCCCCACCATTATTTGCCTAAAAAAAGTTGTCCGAAGTCAGGCAGTCTGTGAAGCTCGTTGTTCCGCTAGTTGATGCTCTTCTTAAAGGCATTGAGGCTCGCTTTGATAACCTTCTGCAGCGTGAAGACCTCATTCTGGCTAGCATAGTGCATCCGCAGTTCCGTTTGTGATAGATGGACAGCGAAGAAAAGAAACTCAGAGGCAAGGCTCTGTTACTTGATGCCATGCAGCAACTGGATGAACATGCATCTGGGTCATCTTAATCTGAAACTTCTGCATCAGTCTCTGAAGACAGCTTCTTCAACTTTAAGGAGTCGACTTCCCAGATGGACATGTATCTGGCTGACCCTTCCAGAAAAATGTCTTCTCTCAAGAGCTACCCTATAGTCAAGAAGATGATTCTGAACACTAATACAGCCATCTAGCGCACCTGTTGAACGTCTATTCAGCCTTGGTGGACAAGTGATGACTGCAAGAAGAAATAGACTCACCGACGAACACTTCGAAATGTTACTCCTTCTTCGAGCCAACAGAAATGTCTAGTCATTGTGACTCTCTGACTATAAAGACTAGTCTGTGGGACTTAACCTCGGTAAACTGTAAAACTGTGCATTAATACACGGTTTCCAATAGGTTGAAATCCATTACCTGTGGTTATTCCCTGTTCGTATTCCTGTTGCCTGGCATTGTGTCTCCACCTTAAAATGCGATTGATTATTGTAACATCAGTAACACTATGTATACAACTTTAATAAACGCATTTTGATATACTTACTTGTATGAGAATCTCAATATGGCAAACTATACTTATATAAAAATAACGCGAGAGAGAGAGAGAGAGAGAGAGAGAGAGAGAGAGAGAGAGAGAGAGAGAGAGAGAGAGAGAGAGAGTAACGCGTTAAGGCCATGGCACATAAAAGTACATAAGCAGTAAGACGTAAGCAGTAAACAAATTCACCAATCACAAGTTGAGAATTAGGCAGCCATATTAAAACGTAGGACTTACGACGAAAAATTCCACAAGGATAAATTCTTATGTTTTACGTTTTAGGTCTACCAATCAAGGGCGACTAGAAAACTCGTTATATTCTATACGCAGCTTTCAAAGGGATCAGAGGTTATTTTTAAGAAATTAAGATATCGGGTAAAAATTTTTGCCCTCGTGCCACAGTACTGTAGCATAGTGGTTATTTGGCAAAGATATCGGTTAAAAATTTGTGCCCTCGTGCCACAGTACTGTACGTATAGTAGTTATTTGGCGGCTTTGGCGCTCAAGGAACTTGGTAAGCATATCCCTTTTACGTTTAAAAATGTATTGCAAATTTTTATTTTATCACATGAATTTATGTAATACATTATTGCACCGACAGATAAACTGCAGAACAGCGTCTGAAGTGTCAAAGAAGGTCGTACAGGTTAGGATACTTCTTTCAGCTCTTTGCCAGGTAAGTTTTGACAGTAATACCAATGAACGGCAATATCGAATATTATAATCAATTCTATCATTAGCAATTTATTGCAGTTGCTGTTTAATCTGACGGCAGCTGATCCGCATTGGACTGATCACGGCTGTCAAGACCAAAATGGACACTACTTGTGTGTGTACGGATTTTTGTACAAGCATCTACTTCTACAATTTTGTAGATACCGGGTTGAAATTTTGCACACAATTAGAGTATCATAGAAAGTATGTCCTCCTAAAATTTTATTGGAATCGGTCGACTGGTATAGATTTTAGGAAAATTTTTTTTTTTAAATGTGTTTTACGCTAGAGTCTTAGCGTTTTATTTCTAATTCTATTATATTTTTCAGTTTTTTCTACCCCTATTTCATATATAATTAATTAAAATTTGGTTAATTAATTTTGGAGTTACAAACGTTTGAAAAGATTTGGTTGATTAGATTCAGCTTTATATGCGGTTAAAGATCCATAATTTTGATTGCTTCCTCTATGAGAAAGCCAAAATAAATAAATATAAATAACTATGGCTTAAAATAGAGGAAGCAATGCAGGTTTCTACTTGCTTACTTAAAAAATATGAGGAAGCAATGTACAAGTTTCTACTTGCACCCTGTTGTAGATCATATACAAACGTGTCTGCTGCCAAGAAGCAATTAATGGATGCATCAAGTACATCTTCTCTTCCTGAAAAGATCAACATAAGCATGAGCAACATTTCATTGCCTCAAACAGTTTTAAGTACAAACCCAAACGACTCTTTTCCGCATTCATTGTCCTCAAGTCCATCTCAGGCTTTAAAGGTATCAAACACTAATCTTGAAAATGTACTACCATTGTTAGCCTGACGATATATTCATGCAATTAGAGACAGAATTTAAGGTAGAAGTACCAATACCTGGACACGTATCTATATTTGGACACCTTTAATTATTATTTATAAGTATAACGCGAATTAAAATCAAAGATAAAAATATTTTTTTGTAGTTTGAAACTTTAGTTATATATATACTTTAGCTATCCAAACGTTTATTTCCATAAATTTATATTTTTTAAAGATATCCATATAGGTACGTGTCCAGGCATTGGTACCTTTACCTACCCTTAGGTGTCCGGATATTGGTACTTTTACTTTAGTAATTGTATTCCTCTCCATCTAAATATTTAGGAAAGTAATATACAACTGTTCCGGATTGGGGCGAGTTCACACGCTCTGCGAGCCCTTCGCGACGGATGAAGAGGCGCTACCGCGATCCCGTTCTTATCGGCTGCGTGCGCGATTCCAGGAGCGCCTCGCGACCAATCAAATTGCGCGAGCGCTCGAACATCGACCCGCATATCTATCAAAATCGATTAGCATGGTTCTTCATCCTCGCGTCGCGGCGCCGCCGGAAGCGCTAAGTAGTAAGTAGAGTACGTCTGTAGCCGGCCAGTGAACCACACGTGTCCGTCTCTGCAAAGCCAAAAGTGTCGAACCGGGTGGTGGGCCACGCGACAAGATCTCCGCTCGTTCCGCGACAAGATTTTCCGCTCGCGCCGCGACAAGATGTCCGCCATAAGCCTGCCATCCCGCGTGTCGTGATAAGACGCCCGCTCGTAACACGATAAAGTGGTTCACCGCGTCGACTCACACTCTCCGTCGTCTCGCGCCCGACAGTATATTTTAAAACGAGACTTCAGTGCTCTTCAGTTAAAAGTTAAGCGCCGTGTTCGGCCGTATTCAATCTCGCCGCGTGCGAGTGATCTGCGTCGTGCTCGACCGTCACTCCCCGCGGGAGAATCGTTCTATCTCGCGAGCTGCGAATGATCTGCGTCGCGCTCGGCCGTCATCCCTCGCGAGAGTTTCCGTGCAACTTCGCGGGTTGCGAGTGATCTGCGCTGCCTTCAGCCGTCCCCCTCGCGAAGTTCAAGTTCAATCTCGCCGAATGTGAGTGATCTGCGCCGCGCTCGGCCGTCACCCTTTGCGAGAGTTTAAGGATAATCTTGCGAGTTGCGAAGGATCTGCGCCGTCGGCCGTCTCCCCTCGCAAGAGAAACCAAGATACCACGTTGTGCGGGTAAAGTGCCGTGTTCGGTCGTTTTACCGCGCGCAAGACATTCCGCGATTAGTTCTGTAAGCGCCTCGTGCGCCGTGCGCCGTTATCGGCCATGTTGGTGTAAGACATTCAACGATCATCTCTGTGAGCGCCTCGTGCGCCGTGCGCCGTTCTCGGCCATATTGGTGTAAAGCCGCCGTGTCACCGTTTGACACGGCCATTCGAATAACAAGTGTCAGCAGTGTGGTGTTCACGTGAACGTGTTTGTGACACCTCAGCGAATAAAGACCTTCTCTCACAGTACAAATAATACGAGTTGAATTGACTGAATGTGCTTGTTCCGCGATCCTACGATCCTACCGCGCACCTAAACGGAGCGCGAACCTCCCTACCCCGCACCGCATTGAAACGAGTCTGGCGCCAGCCCAGAGGAGTTTCTGGTCCTTCGAGATGAAACAAATAGCAATCATGAAATTTATCAATATGAAGGAAATTTATCTGCAAGTACTTGACCGTCATTATTTTCGACATATGTATTGACTTTGTACTATTAAACTGAATTCTTTTACATAGATATAAGGTTTTTCTTCATTTATGTTTTTTAATATTTATTTAATATTAAAAATACTTGCTAATTAGTTATCAAAATGGTATTACTCACATGTTGGCCGTACAGCTTTTAGGGCTTTTTGTTTATTATGTATCCATGCTTTTATTTCTGGCAACGTCCGGTGAAACAAACAACTATAGTTACTAGATAATTTACATGTTATTAACATAAAATATGGGCAATTTATCGATAAAATAAAAACAATACTTGTATACACGGATCTAGCAAACAATTAGCAAACGACTAGAAAACGTTTTAACACCGAAATATTCACCGAAATCATGAGTAAATTTTCCAAATGGCGGTTACACTTGCTCCCATTTTAATTTTCATTTTTTGTCAAAAATAATTAATATACAAACAAAATAAAAAAAAACATGCAAACATTAGCGAACGACTAGCAATCGAATAACGTATTCAAAATTATTAAAAGTGTTAGTACAACAGCTGATTTCATGAAAATGGCTTGTCACTACTGTACATACACGCACATATACATTAGCTGGCTAGGAATATAAATGTTTTATACATTCTTCAAATATGTGTTAAGACTAGAAGCACATTGATTTTTCAATACACAAAGCAACTAATCACAGCAATGATGATGATTCCATAACATTTCACAAGATTCTGAAAGCGGAGACTAATATTGAACTCTCGCTCAACAGAATCTCATGTTTTGTAAATGGATTTTCTTTTGATGTTTGACAACAGCTAGAGACCTTTGTTATTATGGATGCATAAGGTATTTTGTTCTCAGCTCCTGTAAAAGTAAAATTGACATTTAATAATCTAAATTAAAAGCATTATATATTAGAATTTTAAACACAGGGTAATTATAGGGTGCGTTCCACTTAACGCTCACAACGCTCTTAGAATCATTTCATCTTTGTTGTTTGTCAAATGTTAAATAAGGACGAATGATGCTCAGAAGCGTTGTGAGCGTTAAGTGGAACGCACCCTATAATTAGTAGAAATGTTATCAGCACTAGTACATATCACTAATAAATACATCTCATTATAGTTTAGTAAACAAATAATGTTAAGATTAAAAATTTGAATCTTACACTGTGTAATTGCATGTTTTTTACAGTATTGCTATGTATTGCATAGATACATTGACTTGTCATTTGTCGGAGTAATATGATAATAATTGTACGACTAAATTGAAAAAGGCTAATTAATTATTAGACCATTGCTAAGAACATTGCTATCACTAATGTGCAATCTTAGATTAATAAGTATTAAATGCAGTAAGCAACACTTGTAAATAACAGTAATGAATCTTATTATGTAAAAAAAGAAAGAATTTTGCTTTAAATTACTTATATATGTATGTAACTTACCTCATATTTTGACTAAAGTACACTCATTCAACGCGCCACTTTGTTTAAAAAACACTTTGTTTAAAAGTGATAATAATACATTGAAATGAGGTGACAGCGTGAGGTTAGAAAACGTCACATTAATCGATTTCATACCAGAGATTATTGGAATATACGTATTTTTATATATATTAGATTCGTAGGACTGATTTTTGCTTGATGTGTAATATAGTGATTAAACATCAAGCAGAAATCATACCCACAAATCTGTATATCGTATTATATTTCATTACCCTTTAGTATCGATTGATATGACATATTTTCCATCAACATATAGGCCGGTATTCATAGTCGGTTCTTATATTTAAGGGTTATTCTACAATACGTCGCAAACGATGGCAACTGTTAAGCTATATCCACACAAACTTGCATAAACCCATAAACATAAGCATAAGAAAATTGATTGGTCCATATGCATGTGCATAAGGAAATATAGACCAATCCGTTTCTTTATGCATATGGTTATGCACCTATGCAAGTTTGTCTGGATAGACCTTTAGGCTGAAATCCCATGGTGCGGAATGGAAGTGCGGAATAGAGAATGCGTCATAGACACAGCCAATCAGAGCTATGCCGCAGTGTTTACGATCTTTCCTGCATGCGTTCGTGGCGCAGTTGCGTTAAAGATTTGCGTCATAGAGCCATAACCTTAGTATTTGATCATATACCGGCTACACGATGGCCCACGAACATCCACTCGGCTATTCGCCGCTGTTCTAAGTGACGGGGATGACGCGTGGCTCAGTGCCTACGCGAGTGATTAGTAACACCAAGGTCCGTGGTTCGAATCCGACCCGGCCTTCGTCCCATATATGCTTCGTAAAGTTTTTTCTCGATTAAGTTCCTATGGATTAATGATCTGCACGATTGGGAATCGGAAAGGATTCACAATCTGCAAGGATTAAAAATTCCTATTGGATTAAGATTGATAATTAACAAAGTGTTAGAGCCACGATTTTGGGTCTACATGGCTTGTGTCAATGCCTTGAGCACAAGACACCATAATTCCTCATCCGAGGAATACAATTGAAAAACCCCCCTCATTAAGTGACATTTTGGGTCTACATGGCTTGTGTCAATGCCTTGAGCACAAGACACCATAATTCCTCATCCGAGGAATACAATTGAAAAAACCCCCCCTCATTAAGTGACAGATTTATTGACACGTTTTATCGCCCGTTCTCACACGAGAAATTGTCTCTGCGTTTGTCCTTGTAAAAATTTCAACGCTGTACGGACCCGATTCGTTACGACTTGTTGCATGAAACTTATTTGTACTGAAGGCAATAAATTCTTCCAGTTGGAAGAAATAACCTAAAAAAAAATCTGTGAATTCGAGTGCCTAACCTAAATAATCATACTTTGACTAAAATAATATTGACTAATGTTGAATTGTTTTTGATAATGTTGTATGCAGTAATAATAATTTCGCTAAAGCTAATCTTATTTTCTCCTTTCGATAACGGAGCATTGGAGTTCTCATGTATATTCTCATTAAAACTTTAATGGCCTCTTTAACCATCTTATTTTGGTTTTCATATTCACACAGAATTAGCAAAACAGTTTTAGCAAAAAACGTCAACAATAAGTACTGTATGGCGTGTATGATCGAGACCAACATGCAGTGCTGTGCCGAGGCTGCATCACGCATTCCGCATTCCGCAAGTCTTTGACCGGCCTGTTCACATGGTGCAGAAAAATGACCAAAAATGCGTCAATGCAGTTCAAAAATTTAAAAATATTGTTTTCAATTTTTTCATATTTAATATAAAATTTCATTTAATGTCATATTAATAATTATTATTGCTATTACAAAGATTATTTTTTATAAAAACGTTTGAATTATTTTAATAAAATGTTTATTATATCAATTATTTTCATTCCGGATGCGTCATTGCTCGTATATGACGCACCATGTGCACAGGGTGGGAGACATTTGCAGAATGCGTTGATGCGGCATAGCTCTGATTGGCTGTGTCTATGACGCATTCTCTATTCCGCACTTCCATTCCGCACCATGGGATTTCAGCCTTAGGCCGGTATTCATAATCAGATCTTATTTCAAGACCGTCTTAAGTAATATTTTAAGATGCTAATGCGGTTCTGTGATTGGTTAATGACATCTTAAGATTGTATTTAAGATGGTCTTAAATATAAGAACTGACTATGAATACCGGCCTTAAAGATGGAAGCACATAAAATTGCAGGAGCCATGAGCAGAATGCAGAAGCCATATGCGCATGCGCTATGGTGTCTGCATACTGCCTGTGGTTTCTGAATATTCAATCTACATACACTATGCTTATGTATTTTTATGTAGATTGAAAATTCAGAAGCCATAGGCAGTATGCAGACACCATAGCGCATGCGCATATAGCTTTTGCATTCTGCTCATGGCTCCTGCAATTTTATGTGCTTCCACCTTAAGGCTATCGCACATGAATTGCCATAACCATAAACGCAAAACGTAAACATAAGCTGAAGAACCAATCAGTATATTGCTTTAGCTTTATGTATTCTAGAAGATAATAGAAATGATGATAAAGCAGAAGTAAGTAGAATTTTAACCAGTTGAAATCCTATTTGTTTCTGCTTACGGCCAACTGTATCATCATTTCTATTGTCTTCTAGAATACATAAAGTTATAGCAATATTCTGATTAAAGGGGGGAACACAGACTTTTGCATAACGTATAATACGTAAGCATAAGAAAACTGATTGGTCTATTTCCTTATGCACATGTGTATGAACCAATCAATTTTCTTATGCTTACGCATTATGCGTTGTGCAGAAGTGTGTGCTTCCGCTTAAGGGCCCGGACACACACTTCTGCACAACGCATAATGCGTAAGCATAAGAAAATTGATTGGTCCATACACATGTGCATAAGGAAATAGACCAATCAATTTTCTTATGCTTACGCATTATGCGTTGTGGAGAAGTGTGTGCTCTCCGCTTAATTCTTCAGCTTATGTTTATGTTTTACGTTTATAGTTATGGCAATTCTTGTGCAAAAGCTTTTAGTGCCCATCTACAATAGGTGTTTTATGCCCTAAGCCTTAACAAATTGTTTAATTGCAGTTGAATTTGAGGAGAATAATTGACTGTGATTGGTCAATTTCTTAAGGCTTAGGACTTAAAACACCTACTGTAGACCTGGGCTAAGCTTTAAGAAATTGACCAATCACAGTCGATTATTCTCCTTAAATTCGAATGTGATTGATCAATTTCTTAAGGCCTAAGGCTTAAAACACTTGTTGTAGACCCGGGCTTAAGGCCCGCGCACATAGAAAAGCTTAAGCAGTAAAACTTAAGCAGTAGTAAGCAAATCAGCCAATCACAGTTAAGAACTTAAGACATAACATAAGCGGTAGCGCATGCAAATTTGATTTCCTTGCTGCTTACGTCTTACTGCTTAAGGGTGCATCCATGGAGAAAGAAAAAGTTAAAAGTTTGACAACTCTCTTTCGACAATCGCAACTGACAAGCGCAATCAGAAATAACACTTTTCAAACTAAAAACCCGGGCACATATAAACACTTAGGCTGCATTCCCATGGAGAGAGAAATAGCGGAACGGAATTAAAATGGAATTCCTTTGATTGGCTAATATCCCATTTTGAGAGCCCCCACCTAAAGATTAGCCAATCAGAGTAGAGCCGTGATTAGACTACGGATTGGGATTGAGATTGGATTGAAATTTAATCAATCAGAATAAAGAAAACTAACTTTAAGTTTAGTGAATTTTGATCTAATTGGTGAAATTTCAATCCAATCTCAATCCCAATCCGTAGTCTGATCACGGCTTAATTCCGTTCCGCTTTTTTTCTCTCCATGGGGATGCAGCCTAAGTATTTCTATGTGTCCGGGTCCTTAGTTGAAAAGTGTTATTTCTGATTGCGCTTGTCAGTTGCGGTTGTCAAAAGAGAGTTGGCAAACTTTTAACTTTTTTGGCGACAGCAACTGGCAATCGGCAATCAAAAATAACACTTTTTAACTAGCAGTTGTCATCGTTCGCGACGTATTGTAGAATGGCCCTAAGACCGCCCCTAAGAGCAAAAAGTCGACTTTAAGTCGACTTGAAGTCGACTTCTAGTCCGACTCCGAAACTGACTGGCAGAAAAGTCGACTTTTTTAAGGACGAAAGTCGACTTGAAGTCGACTTGAAGTCGGCGAATGTCCCAAAAAACGCCGACTAAAAGTCGACTTTTCGTCATGACGGGAAGTCGACTTCTTGTCATGACAGAAAGTCGACTTTTAGTTGGCGTTTTTTGGGACATTCGCCGACTTCAAGTCGACTTTTGTCCTTAAAAAAGTCGACTTTTCTGCCAGTCAGTTTCGGTAAAAATCGACTTTTTGCTCTTAGGGTTTCCACTTGGCTTTATCCTGATCCTCTTTTACCTCGTCGAGCAAAACCTTTCTCGCGACTTGATCCACCATATCGTGGCGGTGGTTGATAGCGCGGCGCTTTACATCGTCTTATCGTGTCCTGTCTCTTTTTTGATTAGTGGCTCCCGCTTCTTGCAGTGGCGATACGGCCAAAAATTCGTGTCCTGTCTCGCAGCACGTACTTATTCCTCGCACTCGCGTAAGCTCTGCTCCTCCAGCCTTCTCGAGATTCGCCGCCATATTGATAATGCATGACGCGCCGCTTGACTGTTTTCCGTCTTTTTATAAGTCGACTATTTAGAAGTCGTCTTTTAGTCGACTTTCCACCATTTTTAGAAGTCGACTGGAAGTCGACTTATAAAAGTCGCCGGAAAGTCGACTTTTGTAAGTCGACTATTTAGAAGCCGACTTTTAGTCGACTTTCCGCCATTTTTAGAAGTTGACTTATAAAAGTCGACGGAAAGTCGACTTTTGTAAGTCGACTATTTAGAAGTCGACTTTTAGTCGACTTTCCGCCATTTTTAAAAGTCGACCATTTAGAAGTCGACTTTTAGGCTGCGGTCCACTTGACGCTACAAATGTCTCGAAGCATTCCTTTTCTTTTTTTTTCAATGAAGAAAGAAGGAGAAGAAGAACGCTTCGAAGCATTTGTAGTGTCAAATGGACCGCAGCCTTAGTCGACTTTCCGCCATTTTTAGAAGTCGACTATTTAGAAGTTGACTTTTAGTCGACTTTCCGCCATTTTTAGAAGTCGACCATTTAGAAGTCGACTTTTAGGCTGCGGTCCACTTGACGCTACAAATGTCTCGAAGCATTCCTTTTCTTTTTTCTTTCAATGAAGAAAGAAGGAGAAGAAAAACGCTTCGAAGCATTTGTAGTGTCAAATGGACCGCAGCCTTAGTCGACTTTCCGCCATTTTTAGAAGTCGACTAGAAGTCGACTTACAAAAGTCGACTTAGGCCCGGTCTACAATCAGTCGTATGTCGGAGTCGGAAGACGCAACGTAGCCGATGGTCCAATGAGAGAATTTCTTTTTCAGGAACGAATTTTCCTCATTGGACCATCGGCTACGTTCCGACATCTGACTCCGACATACGACTGATTGTAGACTGGCCCTTACCGTCAACTTTCCGTCAACTGTGCTCTTAGGGGCGTCTTAAGTACATACAATCTTAAGACGTCATGAACCAATCACAGAGCTGTATTAGCATCTTAAGACATTACTTAAGATAGTCTTGAAATAAGAACCGACTGAATACTGGCCTGGGGGCCTATTATGTATCTTGAAACGAGGTGAAAATGCGAGAAGTGAACAGATTTACTAGATTTCAACCAATAAAATTGTAGATATTCTAATGAATTCTCTCACTTCTCGCATTTTCATCTCGTTTCAAGATACATAATAGGCCCCATGAGCGTCCCTGTCGCAAATTCTATATGTCGATGATATTTTCTAACCTCACGCTGTCACTTTATTTTAATCAATGTAGACCAAGCATTCCTATATACTTCTGCTATACCAGCATTTAAAGTCGGATGTTGGCAGTTTAAAGCCCGTATCAGACTACAAATTGGGATTGAGATTGAATTAAAATTTAATCAATCAGAACAGAGAAAACTGATCTCAAGTTTAGTAAACTTTGCTCTGATTGGTCAAATTTCAATCCAATCTCAATCCCAATCCGTAGTCTGATACGGGCATAAAACAGAGCGAGGTAGTTGATTTGCGTCTAGTGCTTTCTCAATCAGCAAGGCGATATTTTCTACGCCACTGCTGATATCACCTTGCTGATTAGGTTGCTGCTCGTTGCTTGACGCTTGACGCGTCCTGTCTGAATCCAGCTTTAGGCTGGCGTCCCATAAAGCGGATAACGCGGAAGCGGAACAAGCGTATCATCAATCACGGGACCGTTTCGACAGAATCTTTAACAGGATACTATCAGAACAATCCCGTAATTGGTGATACGCTCGTTCCGCTTCCGCGTAATCCGCTTCATGAGACGCCAGCCTTATGGCTTCTGCACACAGGACGCGGAAACGCTTGCCGCGCGGCAAGAAGCGACGCGGTAGCCAATAAAGTTTTGGTTCTTACGGAAAAGCAACACGTTGATTGGCTACCGCGTAGTTTCTTGTCGCGCGGCAAGCGTTTCCGCGTCCTTGTGCAGAAGCCATTAGGGTGCGGTCACATGGATTGATATTTTCCGTGTAACTAGCGAGCCGCTAGTGTGATACGGGCATAATACAGAAATTATGACTACGTTTGCACGGCCCGATTTACGCTGAAGTTATAATATTGATGTTGTAACTACTGACGTTAAATGCCGTATAAACGCTCTTTTATGACGAAGTTATTACATCGATGTGATGACGTTGTCATAAAAGAGCGTTTACAAGGCATTTAACGTCAGTAGTTATAACTTCGGCGTAAATCGGTTCGTGTAAACGTAGTCATAATGTCTGCTTCTCACTCTACGGGTGCGGTTTCTCCTTCCACTGCTATCAGCGGTCCATTCGATATGTCGATCTAAATGCAATAGCAATATAATCACTTTGACGATAAAATAATTAATACATTTTGCTAAATAACATGACATTATCATTAATGGTTATTTATTTGGATATTTAAAATATTTGCATTTAAATAATTTCCTGTATAGCGGCTTTTGCAATTCATTTTAGTGAACATTAATCAGTAGGCCTATTCTGTAATTCTTAACGACAGTTCCATTATCTTTATATTGTCATTGCGCAGCTTTTTTATCATATATAATATCTGCGCAACGTAAATATAATAATGAAAATGTCGTTAGGAGTTACAGAATAGGCTCACTGTGCACTGGTGTAGTGCGAGTGATCGCATTTGCTAATAAATTTTTGGTACTATAATAGTAGTACATTTCGGAACACACTAATATAATAGGGAATAATGCGTTAGCGAACAGACGATAAACAAATGAACATCTATCACGTTGCTGTGCAATACGACTATAATCTGCTATTCGACGGTTGAGACGTGGGAGTGAAAGTTATTGTGTCATTTTATAGATAATCGTTTTACAAATATATAGATTAACTTGTTAAATATGTTCGCAATAATTAAATTTTCCGATCATATGTATGATGTATGTCGAACTAAGGATATTAGAAAGGTAGACAAAGATACTTGTATTATCAAGTATCAAACAGGAACAAGATATTCTGCACGTCTTTTGGGAATAAATGGTAATGAGAAGCTTAATTTAAAATTGATATTTATGTAATTTATTATTTAGTTATTTTTATTCAAATTATTTTTTATGTTTTTATTAAATATTTTTCTATGTGTAACTGTACAAGCATTGATAGCAATTATTTTTTAACTGATGTTACATTTTTAGATAATATTGAAATACTCTTAGATATAAAGCAAAAATTAAATAATAATTTACCTAAGTTGCAACTTCCGAATACTTCAATTCTTGAACATATCAGAAACACAGACTTACAAGATTTTTTAGAAGAAATAATAGACTACGATAATGTTGAATATATTCACAATGAAGATATTTTAAGTTTTTCGAATGATAATTCAAGTCAAGTGGAAATGTATTGCACGACAAAATGTACAGATATACATTCATCAGAAAAATCAAATATGGTAATGTATAAAGCTGTATTTAATTAAACTTATTGTTTTTATACATAAGTTCTGTTATATTCTATAATATGAGAAATAATCATGTATTACATTTTCAGACACAAAATACAGATACATCTGCAAATACTTATTCTGACGATGAAGTTCGTAATGATTACATAAATGAAGATGTAGATTGTAGTGATTTAGTATTGGAAAAAATAAATAAAGATGTTTATTTCCATTCTACAGTTTTGAATAAAACTGACGATATGATATTGCCTATTGACATTGAAAAAATTGAAGAATCTTATGCTACTACAAGTCAAAGCATAAAATCTTTATCTCTTATGGATACAAGTACTGGTAAATATTGCTTTAATATCTTTTTTTTTAATTTCTAATGAAGAGTTATAGTCTCTAATAAAATTATTTTAATGTTTATACAGGAGATTTAGGAAGTAACAATAAACAACAAATGATAGAAATAAGAACTAATATTGATAATAATAATGATACGACAGACGATGAACCACGTGTTAGCAGTAGTTATAATACGGAAAATACAAAAACTACAGATATCAATTATAATACAGAAGATACAGAAACTACAGATATTGATTATAGTACAGAAACTACAAATGTTAATGATAATTCAGCTTCAACTTCTAATTACAATAGTACTTTCTGCAATTCTTTACCTAATGATACAACAGTAAATACATCTCTTGATACATCTATTAAACTTAATGTAGAAGGATTTTCTGCTTGTGATGACGTTAATATGTTTGTTGAAACATCACGTGGTCCTAAAGGTCAAGGTAAAACAAATTTTTGTTTTTTCTGTCATAAAATGCAAACAAAAATAGTTTGACACTTGGAAAGTGTGCATAAAGACGAAGAAGAAGTAAAAAAATTTAGGTTTTTGCCAAAAGGTAATGGCGAGCGTAGAAAATTTATAGATTATTTAAGAAGAAAAGGAAATTTCCTGTATAATGTAGATCCACAGTTTAATACTGGAAATATAATAACATGTAGACGACCACAAAAAGAAAAGAAACGAGACGCCACAGATTTTGCACCATGTGCCCAATGTAGAGGCTTTTTTGCCAAAAGTAGCCTTAGACATCATTTTAAAATCTGTAATGAAAAACAGGGACAAACTGTTAAATCAACTCTTGTTTTGGCACGTAAAGTAGTTGGCCGTATTCATAAGAAAGCTTGTCAACAGCTACGAGATCATATTCTACCTGTAATGAGAGAAGATAACGTAGTACGTCTAATTAGATACGATTACCTCATTATTTGTTATGGCAATAAAATGTGTAGAAAATATACTTTGCAACATCAGCATGACATGATTAGAGCTCATCTTAGACTTCTTGGTCGTTACTTAATTACTTTGAAGGAAATTGATTCAGAAATAACAGATTTTGCTTCACTTTATGATCCAAAATTTTATAGTGCAGCAATCAAGGCAGTAAATATACTCGCTGGTTTAAACGAAACAACAAATATATATAGAGCTCCTACTGTAGCTTCTAGTCTTGGTACATGCATAAAAAAACTGGGTAAAATTTTAGAAACTGAGTGTATTAAGCGACATGATAAAAACAGAAAAGAATGTGTTACTGACTTTTTATCTTTGCTTGAAGAAGATTTTGGATGCAGTGTAAATAAAGTTGCAGTAGAAAGTCGAATTGCAAAAAGACGCAACGAAAAAGTGATTCTTCCATCAAAGAATGATATCATTAAATTGAATGAATATGTTGCAAATTTACGCAAATCTTCATATGAAAAATTACAAGAGAAATATACATATCAAGCTTGGTTAACTTTAGCAAAGGCGACTCTTATTTACATTCAGTTATTTAATCGCCGTAGAGCAGGTGAAATTGAACGATTATTAATAAGTAATCTCAAAAAATGTGAGAAAATTGATGAAAGTGATGAACAGTATCGGAAGTTACGTCCAGAAGATAAAGAAACTGCTGACAAATATAGGCGCATAATTATTCGAGGAATGCTTTCAAGATCTGTCCCATTATTATTAGATTTCGATATGCGTAGAAGCTTAAAAATGATTCTAAAATTTCGAAAAAATGCACGTGTTTCTATTGAAAATCCATATGTATTCGGAATTCCTGGATATTTTAACAAACGTTACAAATTTCTTAGAGCATGTATGTTAATGCGTGAATTTGCTCACGAATGTGGTGCTAAACGTGCAAAAACATTACGTGGTACAAACCTACGGAAACATATTGCAACAACATGTGCAAGCTTAAATTTACCAGAAAATAGAATAGATAGTTTCGCAAACTTTATGGGACATCATGAGAAAATTCATAGGCAAATATACCGTCAACCTGTAGCAGCAATTGATATCTTAGATATGTCTAAAGTTTTAGAAAAAGGTCTTGGTGTAGATGATGAGAAAGAGAAAGAAAATGTTCACGTCTTCAGTTATAAAGACATTCCAAAAGATGGAAAGCATAAAAATATTAAAGATAGTTTTAAATTATGCAATTATAATAACAAAAATAATTTAAATCAAGATACATCAAAAAAAAATATTTCGTTTGAAGACAGTGATACTGAACAATGTGGTAAGTTTTACTGTATAATTTTAAATTCAATTATTGTCATATTTCAATATCATTTACTATGGCTATAAATTCGGATTGTACTTTATTATAATTATAAAATATTTTTTTATTAATTTAAAATTGACTGGGTTAAGTCCATTCGCAGCGTGTTCTTTCGCTGGTGTACCAGAAAGTTATTCGTAACCAAAACTTTGATTAAATGCGCATATATATCTTTAAAATACTTTTTTTTAGTAAATATATATTGAGTTAAGATTTATTGTCAGTTTTATAAAATTAGATTAGAAGAATTTCTCTATCGCAAGGTTAGTATAAGGAGAAATATTTTATAAAGAATTTATTTCCACTAATTTGGTTTATTAATAATTGATTATTGTGTAATGTTGCTTAATTACATTAATAACATTTTCAGAATAATAATTAATTAATATTGATTAATTAACCACTAATGGTACATATACTTTGTTCATTCTTACAAATTGTCACCGTTTTTATCAAACAGATTTTGTTTTATGAAAGATTTTCTGCACTGTGATATTCCACCTTCTAGTCACTCTTATTTAAAATAATACCCACCTCCAATTTAAAATAATATATGTAAATAACTTAAAAATAGTAAGTTTGTGGAAAAAACCAAAATTCAATGTTGTAATTGAAACAAAAATCTCTTTGCATACATAGATATTTGTGTGTTTGCAGTAAATTTTATTAATGTATTTATTCCATTTAACCCCTCGGTTGTCACACGGGGTCAAAATGACCCCAACCAATTTTCAAATAGCTGCATGCTGTTGAAACTAACAGTTTAAGTAGACCGCAAAAAATTCTAGAATTAAATTTAAACATTGTAGAATGTATTCTTATTATAAAAAATTTAACTTTTTTAAATGGCATCATGTTAAAAAAAATCTTTTAAAAAATGTTCATAAAAGAGGTGTGACAACCGACAGTTAAAATGCTAATTCTGCAATTAGATAATAAAATATTCTTTAATTTTTTAAATGAAATTGTGGTTAATAATAAAGTAAGTTTAAATTAATAAAAAATTTGTTTATAAAGTGTCTTTTGTTAAATAATTGGATAACATTAAAATAAATAATATTAAATAAGTTCGCGCAAAATGCATTTGTAAAAAGTATCTAAATATTTTACAGATTTTATGGAAAATAACCCTAAATATGAAAACATGGATAATGATAAAGAAGATTACGATTATGAAAATGATAATACTGATGAAAATAATGATACAACAAATGACTTTTGTGACATTGATGATTATGAATCAAATGGTGGTAAGCATTTCTGTTAATAACAGTAACATTCATTGCCTCTAATAAATATTTCAGACAAAAGTTGTAAGGTCAAATAAAAAATAAATAATGGTAAAATCAATTTTTGAAAAAAATCAATTTTTTGAGATCACATAAAAGTCACTACCATTTTTGTATGATTTTTTTACATAATATGATTCTTCTAGTAATTCTGCATATAAAAGTATATACAATTTTACTTAAAAATGGCAATAACTTTTATATGATTTTGAAAAATTAATTTTTTTGAAAATTGATTTTACCATTATTTGTCTTCCTTCAAACCATATAACTTTTGTCTGAAACATTTTTCCGTGTCATAAAAAATAAGTGGCATTTTCAAATACACGAGTTAAGTGGACCATCCTGTATAGTAAAATATACAGAGTGAGTATGTTAAAGTATTACAAATCACTTATATCTTGGAAACAAAGCATTTTAGAGAAAAATGTTTTATATTATACAAAAGTTTTGTGACTATGAAGGGGACATAAGATGGTGTCTTGATTTAACCTTTGATAATTGTTGATAAGATCACACAAAGATCTTTAATTTCTTAAATAAAAACCCTTATTTTTCAAAGCATGTTCTTGGTAGCTTACTTCTAGAACTTTTCAAAACATTATAAGAAAGCTCTCTTTTGTTAAGAATTTCCTGAGATATTTCAAATTTTGTCATGGTATTTGTAATATAAAATATGAAATATATCTTGTAAAGTATCCACTTTTTCATGACTTTACTTTGATACTTTTATACGTAGAATAAAGGAATCAAGTGTAAAAAATACATAAAAAATTATTTTAAACAATTTGATTGCATTTGTAGACACATTCAATTTTGCAAAATTGTAAATGTAAAAATTAATATTATTATTTGATTCCTTTCATTATTCTACATATAAAAATATAAAAGTAAAGTCATCAAAACATGAAAATTTTACAAGATATTTCATATTTTATATTAAAAATATTATGACAAAATTTAAAATATCAGAAAATTTTTAACAAAAGAGAACTTTACTATAAGTTTTGAAAAGCTCTCGTGGTAAGCTACAAGAACATGTATTGAAAAATAAGGGTTTTTATTTAAGAAATTGAAAGTGACATTCATGTAATCTTCAAACGAGTGTCCAAGGTCAATAACACCATTCTATGTCTCCCTCGAAGTCACAAAACTTTTGTACGAAACATTTTTTTCTAAAATGCTTTGTTTCCGAGATATAAGTTTGTAACACTTTAACTTAGACAGAAGATTTATGATAATATTTTTAATATTTTATAAAATTAAAATTATAAACTTACGCAATAGATGTTTATTGTGTTAGTTTATATTAGAAAACATCTTATTAAAGAATATTTGACGAAGAATGTTCGTCAATAAAGTATATTTAATTTAATATATTATATAGTAGTCAAGTTATTTTATAAAATTACAAAATTATGAAATTATAACTTATTTATAATAAAGAGTATATAATAATTTTATTACATATGTAATGTAAATTTATTACATATGTAGGGACAAGTATAGGACATTTTACGTAATTTTATTTGCTAAAATATTATTTTATTTTAACTTAATAAAAAATGTCTTTTATAAATTTTTTTATATAATAGTGTTGAAAGGGTTATATTTTGTAAGTATATTTGTTTTATATAAAAAAGTATTAAGATTATATTTGCTTTTTAAATAAAAATATGATATATTTTTTATATATTTTTAATACCAACTTTTAAAATAAATTTTTGAGTTTATAATTTAAGGTTTTTAAAATAAATTGAAAATTTATAAAAAGCCAAAAATGGTCTTAAGATCTACTCGATCTAATTAAAATAAAAATGCTTTTATTCTTCTCTTAAAAAGTATACATTATTATAGAAAGCTTTTATTCGTTTAAAGATTAACGGAGAAATATATAATATCAAACGTATCATTTATTTCGCATTTTTATTTTAAAAAGTAAATGTGATCTTGATGTATCAGTTTATCTAAAATAAAAATATTTCTCCTACGTGGGTTAAATATTATCCAAAAAACTCACAGATATAAATCAATACATAATGTAGAAAGAATAGTATAAAACAAGCATTTATATACATTTAACTGAATATATTTTATTGACAAATATTCTTGCTTTAATAATATCTCACATTTATATAATTTCTCGCTTTTATAATATTAAAGTGATGCTTTAATAATATCTAACATTATGTTAATGTTTAATAAAATTAATAAAATGTTATATTTATTTGCATTCTAAAATAAATTCAAAAATGTAGGACCTTATATTCTGTAAAATATAAGAAAAATAGCAAAGAATATCATAAATTTTGTCCTTAAATAAATATAACATTATAAATCTTACTATATCGATATTATAAATTTGATTCGTAAATAATCTAAATTATTATATGACAATTTATACAAAAATTTTACAGAATCTACTAGCAAAAAAAAATGTACTTCTAGCAAGAATAAAAAAATTCTAACAGATAAAACAAATCAACAGAAGAAACATTCAGATTTTAATTCTAAAAGGAAGAAACGTTCAAGTAAGTAATTTTTTTTCTTTAATTAAATATTTTTTATAAAGATTTATTATCTCGATTACAATGATAGTATTATTACAATAATAGTAGTTATTATTTTTTATTTATTTTATCTTTTCTTAATAAAAATAATATTACTATATTAATATCCAATTTTAATGTTTGTGTTTAATTTAAGTTTGCATTTACATTTACATTATTATAAAAAAGGTAAAATTAATATTGGTCGGTGTTTTTTTAAATAAAAATGTTAACCTATTTAATTAATTCTACAGGATGTCCCTTTTGCACCATAATATCTCGGGAACTGATGATTTTATTGAAAAATGTTTCAGACAAAAGTTGTTTAAATGAATTCGTAGAAAAAGATGATATAATAAAAAATAGAAGTTTTATTTTAAAAAATCAAGTTGGGTCTTATTGGGTCCAAAGTGAGCGTCAGATCCCAAATTTAGTCAGCTCATCTGATAGCCTTTCTCCAAACCTTACAACTTTTGTCAGAAATATTTTTCAATAAAATCATCGGTTTCCGAGATATTACGGTACGAAAGTTAAAATAGGACACCCTGTTTACATGGTGGTAGTTAAGTACTCCAAAAGATTGTAACGGATGATTTCTCACACAAATTCAAGACGAAAATTTCATATGACCATATGTCCGAAACGATTTAGTTTTAAAAATACAGTGTCAAAATTGAAGGAAAAATTTCGTTATTTCAAAAAATTTCAAAAACCTCTCGGGTTATTTCGATAAAACTTTAAAGTTTATCAAAATAACCTGAGTAGTTTTCGAAATTTTTGGAAATAACAAAATTTTTCCTTTAACTTTAACACTGTATTTTTGAAACTAATTGTAAGCCGTTTCAAACATATAGTCATATAAAGTTTCCGTCTTGAATTTGTGTGAGAAATCACCTCTTAAAATCTTTTAGAGTACTTAACTATTACCTTGTATTTTATAAAAGATATATAGGGTATCCGGTAATTTTTTACCATGCCGAAGTATAAAGGTAAATTAACCCAAACTGAAAAGAAAAGTTATGTACCGTTTTGCAAAATTCGCAATAGTTGCAAAATGGTATATGACTTTTCTTTTTAGTTTGGGCTGATCTACCTTCTTACTTTGACAGTCAAAAATTACCGGATACCCTGTATAACATAATTAACTCTATAAGAAAAACAGCATAAAAACAAAAAAGAATAATTGTCTCGTTACGTAATAAAAAAACTATAGAAAGATAAAAAGCCACTTAGATATTAATTTATTTAGAATTGTCCTCTGTAAGAAATAAGATTAAATTCTATTGTTATATAGTTTTTATATGGATCAATCTTATTCTGCGTTGTCTTGAAAATTTAAAGTGGATTGATATTATTCAGATTTATATTGTCTTTCCTTTGGTATTTATTTGTTGACTGTTTTTATCTACCTTAGATAAATATGATTCATATTATAATATACTTCATATATGTTTTTTAATTTATATTTTGCTTACTATTAAAGAGCATCCGAGAAAAAATGGGTATAATATGGTCAGATATAGAAATATATTATTACCATTATTAAATATGAATGAATCTAACAACATATAATTATATATAATAAGATCCAAAAAAAATTTGGCGTGATATGATTTTATCTTTATATAATCATATTTGGCTTGATTTTATACAAGCCATCGACATATACTACTGGACTGCGCATACTACATGAAAATCAATCTGCGTCATAGAAAAGGATAGAGCGCATGTGCGGCCAATATCTTCTCTTTTTATTCAACACTGTAATATTGGTTGAAAAGAGTCAGAGATTGACCGCACATGCGCTTTATCTTTTTCTATGACTCGGACCATTTTAAGCTACGGTCAACATGACGCTACAAATGCTTTGAAGTGTTCTTCTTCTCTTTCTTTCTTCATTGAAAGAAAAGAGAAGAGGAATGCTTCGAAGCATTTGTAGCGTCACGTTGACCGTAGCCTTAGTACACTGTTTAGATACGGATGACGCAGTCCAGTTGTATATGTCGATGGGTCAAGCCGAATATGATTATATAAAGATAAAATCATATCGTGCCAAATTTCGGATTTTATTATACATATAATCACATGTTATTAGATCTTTTCATATCTTACAATGTATTTTTACATCTTATACCACATTATACCTATTCATTTTTTCTCGGGTATTTATTTTTTTATAGTATTTAATTTTAAAATATTATAGTTTAACATATTATTATAATTGATTTATTTTTTTTCTTTCTAAAGAAATAATTTTTTATTAACGTGATTTTCAGCATCTCCATATGGAGGAACGAAAAAACCTCGGTGGGATGAAGAACAAAAAAAACTAGCACTCACTGCTTTCCCCCCCCCCATGAATATATGGCTAAAAAGAATTTACCATCGTTACTTAGTATAGAAAAATTTAGATCACAGAACAAAAAATGTTTTAAAGATCGAAGTGCTCCAGTTATAAAAACGTGGATACATAATCAAATCAAGAAAGCAAAAGCATCAATAAAAACGGATACTAAAAGTTATTTGTATCGAAAGGAAATTAAATCGATTTTTGCTGATTATATCAGTAGGAAAACTATACCTGGCATAAATAAATGCATAATTGCATATAAAAAATCCAAAATTTTACAACAATTTGGTCCAGTTGAAATACAGGACATGATTCTTAAAGAGATACATGATCCTTAAATAAAATGTTTTTTTTTATTCATTTTCTTCTGATATCTTTTATTTTACAGGAACAAAAATACATTTGTATTGATTTTTTTATTACTTTCTATTGATTTTCGTGTGATATCTATTTTCTATTACTATAATAATATTAATTGGCAATACATTTAAATAACCTTTTACTTAAAACAAAAGACTTTTTTGTTTTTATAGACATTTATGATGTATAACAAAGATAATGAAAATGTATGTAAAACATGGATAAATAAAAAATATTCTATTTAAAATATTTAAAAAATGTATTTTTATGTAATGTATTTTATACAGTTATTGTGTATAAAAAAATTTTAATAAATACATAAAATAAAAATAATTGTGTACCTATGCTAAATATATTATCTATTTTTTTTTAAGTAGGGAAATTCTCATGGATACCATTGACCTCGGGGAAAGTCAAGGGTTATGCCGGACTCTTCCGGCTAAAACCCTATTGTGGTCACCCGGCATACAGGAAATTTCCTGGATACACTGTCGTATTTCTTTGGGGAAGTCCCACTGCCACGCGCTCTTCGCGCCCACGTCCAGGGAAGTCAGAAGGACCCTTTAACATACCGCAAAACCTAGAAGCAAAACGGGGCCACACCGTTCCGCCTCCCTAGCTCAGGAGAGTCACATGCAATAGCCGACATGAATCCCCCGGTCCGTGCCGCCTACGACACTCCGGCGATTACATGCCTCCCTTCGGGCCTTTGGTCAGGAACGCCCATGACTATCTGCTCGACGCGGGTAGAGAGTCTTCAGGAGAGAGAGGCGCCAACGAGTTATGTGATCAGCCCCGCGTGATTGGCTGGCAATTTGTAGTAAGGTAGACATTGCGAGATTGCGACGCTAATGTAGAAGAGCGCAGGAAAAGTGAGGAGAAGTTAGACTTTAACCTCTCCTCACTTCTCCTGCGCTCTTCTACATTGGCGTCGCAATCTCGCAATGTCTACCTTACTACAAATTGCCAGCCAATTACGCAGGGCTGATCACATGACTCGTTGGCGCCTCTCTCTCCTGGAAGCTCTGTAAACGCGGGCAGCGAGCCGATTCACTCGGGAGCGATAATGTATGATACAGGGCACACATTACCCTCTGTCTACGCAGTGTCATGAGCGGACCATCCCTCTGACCGGAAGTGAAGCAAGGGGATAGACACGGTTTAATCCGTGTCCACCCCTTCCCCCCTTGAAGTCCCGGGAACTACCGGAGGTTTTTTTTCTTGACGCAGGGAAATCTTCTACTACTGGGATCCCGGGATTAGCCCGGTTTACCCAGTAGCCCCAAAGAGGAAGACCCCCCTGCCCTTCGGGGAGAGGACAGGGAGAGTGCCGGATTCTATACATGTACATCGCCCACGATATTACATGCATAGCCTACCGGCTAAAACCCTGCGAGTGTCCTAACCATCATCTATGGGGAGCGCCCGGGAACATTTACTATTGCATCCGGTGCGCTTCCCGATGCTGAGCCCTATACAGGCTACCGTTTCTGAGCTTTGAGCTCTATGGCTCAGAGAGCCTACTTATCTGTGTATGTGGCGGGGTGTGGAAACCACCCACCCCGCCACCCTTTCCGTTGATTTGGGAGGTTTAGTCGGCGCCCCGGAATCCCCGCCGGGACGCCGACTTCCCGTCCTCCAGACACCTTCCCCGTCGGAGGGAGATGTCTGAAGGTGCAGCACCTCTCCTATTATGCGTACATAATAAAGTCGAACTACCGGAGGCTGCGGCCGTCCCCCCGCTCATCTTGCGACAGGCAGGAGGCGGGGCACAATCCACCTCAGCAGTGCACCACTACCTGACACGTCCGGACGTCAAGCAACGATACCATTGGATAGGGCGGTTCGGCAACAGCTCCGCAGCCGTCATCGACCACCCCACCCGAATCTTAGGCCGGTTGTTCTAAATTAGTCGTATCGTAGCGTTGTAACTTGTAAGTTGTAGAAAAATTGACCAATTACAGTCGAATTTGAGGAGAATAATCGACTGTGATTAGTCAATTTCTTACGAGTTACGACTTAGGATGCTACGATACGACCAATGTAGAATCGACCTTATACCCCGGTCTGCAACCTGCTTCGCTACGAGAAGCGGGCAGCGGACCCAGTACGATTCCTGTCTATTGTGAGACCTTTGGATCTCTCCGACCCGAATGTCTCCTAACGGGCACTTCCCTTGGGCATGAATGGTTTTCTGGACAGCATTAATTTCCATGCAAAGCGAGGTCCACTCTATCCTACCCCACCTCTGCTTATAGGGCGAAACGAGGTCTATCATTATATGGTTCGAGTTTTCAACTTTACAGGCGAAACAAAGTCCACCCCCACCCCTGCCTGTGAGGAAGGGGCGTTAGCCCCTTTTCCGCTTATATGTGTACTGTCATATACACATATCAGCAAATTACTCCTCTTAGCATTGACAAATTCATATATTTTTAACTTTTTTTGTTCATAACTTTTAAATAAGCAATGACCGCCGATTAAGTTATAAGAAAAAGTTAATCAGGGTCATGTCCTTGACAAAATGTTACAAAATTATGGAAACTAAGAGTACCTCTCCAGTACTAAATATTTACCGCATTATTTCTAATTTTTATGACAATATCTTAAAAATTACAAGGGACCCAAATTTTATCAACAGTTTTGGATTCAGGAAGGAAGAATACATAAATTTCATCTTCTCTCAATTAATTTCTCGTATAGGCCCTAATTGTGGAGTTTTATCCAATATTTTACTGTCCATGAAATAAAAGGTGAAAAATTAAAATGAATAATTATACTAATAATTATGTGTACAAATAATTTATTTTGATGTATGAAAATATATATTACGTGATTTCTCACTTTTAAAATTACATTATAATGCTTATACTAATTATTATATGAAGTGATAAAACAGGCTTTAATTGTGGTAAATAAAGAGTTTAAGGTTAGGAAAATCAATGGCGTATAAAGGCCTCCGCACAATGAAAAATATAAGGAACAAGGAACAGAGATTAGCGATTGGGAATAAAGAATCAAGAATAAAGTTGGATGCACGATAAAAAATACAGGCAACAGAAACAGAGAATAACAGGCAATAGATTTTTAACATATTGGAAATGTATTAATGCTACACCAGCTTTATTCCTCATTTCTTATTTTCAATCGTTAATATCTGTTCCTTGTTCCTTATATTTTTCATTGTGTGGAGGCCTTAACAATGTGAGCATTCGTAACATAAACAGCACGCAAAATTTGAATCATAATATTATAATACAAATACAATTATTATAACATTTTAATTGTTTTAGGTATGAATAGTTCATAAACTTTGTTTTATGTGGAAAACAAAAATAAGTGGTAAATCTCACTTTGCGTTGTATAAATGTATTTATTAATATATTTTTGTAAATTTCATACCAAAAACATTAAGAGATATGAGACAACTTTGCTTTGCATAGATTGCATAGAAAGTTGCAAACACATACAATAAAATCAGAATTATACAGATCAAGGTCGTTGGAGCTAGTTTCTCTATACTAAATAATTACTCTCTTTGAAATCCTAAAATCCCTTTTATTTGAAACATTTTTCATGATAGTGCTTCTTTATTGCCATGTTTGATTGTTCAGGGACTTTTGAGATACACTGTACATTAAAATAACAGAAAGACCTGGAATTCATCAAATTATATATTTCCCATACTTCCAGGACGCGTCCTGGAAGTTATTGAATTATATATTTTCCATACTTCCAGGACAGTCCTGAGAAGGAGTCCTGGAATTTATCGAATGATATATTTGTATACTTCCGGGACGGTCCTGGAAATAAACGCACGACATAAAAAATTTCCATGCCTGACCTCAAGGTTACATAAAGTCCTGGAACTAACCAGTAAATATATAAAATGGTCCTGGAATTCACCGTATGATATATATATATATATATATATATATATATATATATATACATTGGATATATATATATATATACGCTGGATATATATATATATATATATATATATACATTGTATAATTTGTTACTTCGGTAACTATTTCTTTACTTGCGCACCACGTACCGCGCCTGACTCGTATCGCCGTCTATTAATTTGTTGACATTTTTATAAATATTCAACTAGTTTAACATTTCAGATGTGTTACGTTGGATCCGCCATTTTAAAATGTTACAAATAAGCAAAAAAATGAAATTAGTAACCCAAAAAACCCCTAATTACAGGTTTTTAATACAAATGTTATATAGAACTGTGATTTGCAACCGCCATATTAGATCCGCCATTTTGAATTTGTTTAAATAAACCACAAAATTGGAATCAGCGACCTCAAAAACCCGTGTATACCAATTTATAAGTAATTTTCTCGAAAAAAAAAAGTTATTGAATTATGTCCGCTAATTTGGCGTTTCGGGGACGGATTATGAATTACAAAAATGAAGATTATGAACAAAGTTGGTAATAATTGGTGGAGGTCTTGGTATGTATCTATTGTAGGACACTTATACAACTATTATTGAATGGTTGATCACGATTGGCGGATTTGAGTAATTTTGTTTCAAAGTTAAATTTTGTCCACGATTCTTGCATTTTAAAGAGGAGTATTATATTGTTTGTAAAAAACAATAAAATTGAAATGACATTTTTTCACTATTTATTATTGTTTCTATATGCATTACCCTTAAAAAAAGTGCTATTTTATTTAAATCGGATAATAATTGATATGACTGCAGCTTTTTTAACATATAGCTGTTTCGCTCAATTGTATTCTGTCCAATAAATGGATGTATTATTATGTGAAAAAATAATCATAATTTGGACATTATTTATTTTTTTTACATTGATACTTCGTTATTGCGATACTACAAGTATTGTTGATAAATTTTTGAAGTAATAATTAATTTTTGAAAATTCATGCTTTTCTGCTAAATGTCCGCTAAATCGGCGTTTCGGCCCACTGTGCGCCGAGGTACTTGGTGAGGGAGGAGCTACAGAAAGAAAAACTAAGAGGTAGGGCGGGCAGGAGGGCGTGGGGTTTCGGAAGGAGACTAGAGGAGGGAGAAAGAAGTGAATTGGCGAGATTGTGCTGGGAGGAAGTGAAGGAGAGATCGAGGAGGAGAGGAGGGAGGAGCTCGGGCTGGGAAGAAGGCAGGAAGAAGTATCTGAGCGACAGAGGAATGTGGGAAGAAGGAGAGGGAGAGAGAGGGGGGGGAGAAGAGACAAGACTGGAAGAGATGATAAGGTGGGAAAGGGAGGTGCAAAGAACGGAGAGATGGGAGAGAATAAAGGAGTCTAGATACAACAAATGGTACAAAGAGGTGAAAGAGAAAGGGATACCGAAGTACTTAAGGAAAGGGTGGGGGGAAAGTAGGTGGAGCAGAGTGGCAAGATTCAGACTGGGAAACGAAATGAAGGAGGGCAAGTACTGGGAGGGGGAGGAGAAAAGAGTATGCAGATTGTGTGAGGGAGAAGAAGAGACGTGGGAACACGTGTGGGAACGGTGCAGGGATTGGGAGGAGGGAAGAGGGAGTTGGCAGGAGGCAAGGAGATGGGTATTGGGAGAGGGAGAGGAGGGGGAATGGTGGATGAGGGAATTGAAAAAGATAGAAATAGGAGGAGGTACGTGGAAGGGCTGGAAGGGGAGGGGTACGAATGAGGTGAATGAGAGAATGAATGAAAGAATGAGTAGGAAGCCGAAGTGAGGGAAAAAGGAAGGGGTCGAAGAGAAAATGGAAAGCAAGAGGAAACGGAAGTCCCTATTGCGGAGAGGGTGTGTGTGTGTGTGTGTGTGTGTGTGCGAGCGGCGGGTGTGGGTGTGGGCGGACGCAGAGGCGGAAGCTCACACCCACACAATTTAGGCTAAGTAGGATAAGTAGGATAAGCTAGAATAAGTAGGATAAATGGCGATGTGAAGGGTTGTAAAAGGTTTGGAAACGTTTCTTGGCACAAACGCCTTTCGAACCCTACGGGGATATGAAACAAAGACATACATACATACATACAAATCTCATAATGAAGCACGGTTAGAATATAAAAACATATAGAAAAATGTTGTTGAAACGCAATCAAACGGTTATTGTACTTAAAATTAGTATAATTAAGTCTCAAGTGCTACGCAGGTATGCACTATTATGTTATCACGCAAGAAGACACTAAGTATCACGTTTAGAACGTTCAATTATTTACGCTTTAATGAAACAAATACAATATTAAATGAATCGTTAAATAAATGGTTGCAACCAAAGAAAAAGAATGACGAATATTAATTTGACTGAGCTCGTTTATATGATTCGATTTGACAATAATATTAAACAGATCTGTTTCTTGAGATTTCTATCAGATGAGAATTCGTAACCGTGAGAGAATTTAAGATCCTCGGCGGATCCCTCGTGTAACGTTAGATGTACCTCTAACGTCTCTCCTCAAGTAAACAAAACGGTTACCTCATAATCGAAGATCTTCTCAGATATAATATCGGGTTACTTAACACAGGTCGAAAGGACCAAGACAATGACCAATTTCTCGAAGATTCCTCAATTGATTCTCGTCTCATGCCCGACAGGCTTTCTTGAAGGTTCCACAATGGCTGCTTTCCTCGTGAGAGAAAGGCGGACTGGAACGTTCCACCATGGCTTCCTGTCACGACGACCGTCGTTTCCTCTCGTGATGCCGCGTATTCGACCAGAACTTATATACGTTAATTCTCACAATAGTCCGTAACACTGTTAATACGATTTACAACCGGCTCGAATATAATATCTAATATCCGGCACGACAGACTTTCGCAACTACGACTCGAATGTTCTAGAAAATATCACGTCGTACGTTGAACGAGTGTATCTTAGCACGGTCGAGAGACGAATGCTCGCTCGCCGAGCTGCACGCCCCACCTTGCCTGCTCACGCACGCGCGGTCGTCCTACGTCACGACGCCTGGGACGCAACGTCGTCGGCGCTTTTTGCGCGTATTAACACCGGCCTACGCAGAACGCGCGGCCTGACCTATCGAATTACAAAAGCCAAGGTTGGCCGCAAAAACACAATTTCTTTCTCTCTTTCTTTCTCTTTCTTTCAACTTTAAACATAAGCCATGGCTGACTTTTCGGTTTCTTCTTCACACGTGTACATACATGGTAAATTTTCCATGTGCTAAAAGTCCTAAAAGTGTTTGTGAAGGTGTGTTACGTAACTTACGTGTCATTTGTGTTACATCGTGCCGTCTTTTCTTATCGGGATCCACTATCCTGTAAAAAGTTTCGCTAAATAGCGTGATTCAAGGAAAGTGGTTATTTGAGGTTATTGACGTATTGTACTCAATATTCAGAATTTTGCACGATGGACCCGCAGAATCAATATTTTGTACAGGGTGTATCAAAACGATACAAAGCGGTACGGCGGGTTGCCCATTCGAGCAGGCGCGCATGGTCGTTCACAATTGCGTTGACTTCCGTGCATCACCTACAATCACTCGCATATCTTTTTTACAATAAAATGGACTTTGTAGCGCTCGAAGTTGCAATACAATTGTGACGGATTTCCGTAGCAGTAACGTTAAAACAGAAGTCGAGATGACAATACAGGTTATGAAATAAATTTTATTAAGAAAACGAAAGACGATCGCGCCTAATATTATGGATCTAACATTGCGCGTTATAAAACAATATTGAGATTAAATCAATAATTCCTATTCTCTTCTCTCGAATAAAATAAGATTGTTATAAGTTATAACGTCGCGTGAAGATTAGTCTAAACGCAAGGATATATAAGCTTAAATTTATATATTCTTGTCTCAAGATATTAAGTCAATCTTATTTTATTCGAGAGAAAAGAATAGGAATTATTTATTTAATCTCAATATTGTTTTATTTTTATACGACTTCAGGTTGTGATGAGATTAAACATGTCAAGAATATTTTTTGTCTCGTTATTAGAAATCTTTTCTGAGGGCCCGTCCTGCTATTAGGTCAAGCTATCCGATTCCTCGCACACCGACTTATTTCACCTTGCGTCTCTCTCTTTAGTTTCTCGCGATTTCGCGGACGCGAATTCACGCGTCTGGCGCTCAACAATAAAATTCAAACAATATATATATATTAATAAATGTTATTAAGCACAAGATCCGTTGATAACCGTTTCCATCGTTATTGTTATTTATAACGATAAGAACGATTATCAGCGGATCTTATGTCTAACAACATTTATTGCAGATTATTAATATTTCATCATTAACATTAATAATTAATTCAATATACTGCTAATAAGCATCTTAATTTATGTAAATAATGCTACTGAATCTCATTTAAATCTACAAGAAACTTATTACTAAAAAGTATTTATTAAATATTATGATAATTTGCCTTATATAAACTATTTATTAGTATTATATTTAAAATGTATATTTTATACTAATAAACCTCTTGTTTATGAGATTAAGATTAAGATTTTTAAGATGCAGCAGCATTATTTATATAAAGAATTATATAATACTTATTAGTATTGATATATTAAATTGATTATCAATTTAATGATAAATTATTTATTAATTAAACAAAATAAATATTGTAAGATTTGTTAATGGTGATTTCTGCCATTATTTAAGGGGGTATACGGTCTGGCGGAGGGTCAATTTCAGGATTTATTTGTGACAAAGTGGTAAGCCAATCAGGTTCATGATGTATACGATATTGAAGTACATGTTTAGGTGCATTTACAGTATTTTTTATATGGAAAAATATTAAAAAATGTAGGAGTTATGAATCATCTTTTCGCGCGCGCGCTCGACTACGGTGTAGGCAGTAGCTATTGTACGGCGTGCCTAAAATGAAAAACGCAAAAAGAGTATTAAATTTAAATGTATTCCCCACCGGTTGACGTTCGAAAATTGTAAAAATGTTAAAAATTGTGAAAGATAGCATTTAACAAAAAAAAGTTCATTTTGTACCGAAAAAACCAACGGATTTTTTTATTGTTATTAACACATGGTTCATCGGAGGCAAAAAAACTACGTCAACCTGAGCATTGTGTTGTTATATTGATGTAAGCTAAACGCTAAGACAACCGTAATAAAAATACGTTCGGAATCGCTTACACCGTTTCAAAAAAAGTTGTTTCGAGATAAACGCGTCTAAAGTTTTGGCTCAGGCCGGTTTAGCGGCCGACACTACTTCACTCCAACGGCTATAACTTTGTCAATTTTTGGAATTTTGCAATCGGCAAGGGCTCAAAATACGCGTAAAGGATAACACTTTCAAAATATGCAATAAAAAATTGATTTTTTGAAATTTCCAGACTGTACTACCCCCTTAAACTTACATTGAATAATTAGCCGATTTATAATTTAAATTTGCACACATATACTAATAGCTGACTTTTGTCCTGTGCATAAACATAGTGTGCAAAAAATAATTTAAGTAATAAAATTATAATATATATCTAATGATTATGATGGACTATGGTACGAGCTTTTTTTGTATGAGAGAAGATGTCTTTCGTTTTCTTAATAAAATTTATTTCGTAACCTGTATTGTCACCTCGACTTCTGTTTTAACGTTATTGCTACGGAAATCCGTCACAATTGTATTGCAACTTCGAGCGTTACAAAGTCCATTTCATTGTAAAAAAGATATGTAAGGGATTGTAGGTGATGCATGGAAGTCAACGCAATTGTGAACGACTATGCGCGCCTGCTCGAATGGGCAACCCACCGTACCGCTCTGTATCGTCTTGATACACCCTGTACGTATTGTAAATAAACTTCTACTTTTCAAATAAGATAATAAGGAATGCTTTCCATTTAATGACAATAATGACACAAGTTGACACAATCATCGTTCTATTTTTATCTTTCTTGATCTTCAATAGGCCTGGCTGTTCTCTTTTGCTGAATTTCTATTTTCTTGCATCATTCAACTTTCCTCTTTTTCTCTCAACGTTTAAAGTTTAGTTAAGGAGAATTAAGAGAATAGGGCTATTGAGTAACAAAGACAGGATGACACTTATGTCAACTGTTGTCACTAAATGAAAAACAGTCAAGGATTTTTATTCCTAATCCAATCATTTCAATCCAATTTTATCTTTCCGATTTCAGTTGAATATTAATACCCGGCGCAGCTTTTTTGTATCTGTTTCCGGTTTCGTGTTGCGCGTAGTGAGAGAAGCATTTCTCCTCCATCGGTAGGAAGAATTCAGGAATTAAATCTAAAATCTAGATTACGAGTGATACGAGATATACGAGTATTACGACCGCTGCGAGACATTTTGTTATTTCTTTGAATTAGGAATCACTCCAAGTTAGAACAATCAACGCTTAAAAATCTGAGAACAATGACTGACACAAAGAAGCAGAAGAAACGCAAGCGAATACGTCTCAATCCGCGAGTGAAACAGATTGTGAAACATCATGGCCGGCATATTCAGAAATTTTTACATTCAAACCGATGCTGAATAAAAAAAATTTTGCATTTACGTGCAAATTATGCTTAGGCAAAAAAATTATTCAAGCAAATAAAACCTCTACATCCAACTAGAAGAATTAATCGATATTAATTATTAATTCTGTGTAGTCATAATCCGAGAACAAAGCTTTTCTCTTTTTATTGAAAACGATACTGCACGATTTGTATATTAATATTACTCAATATTAGCTGTTTATTTTGTAACGGCCTGACTTTTATATCGAACGCGGACTAGCTCGCCGGATCAGAAGTTCGATGAAAGGCCCAGAGACAATAATCAATTTATAACACACACGTACCATTTATTTTATTCAACCCGGGATTCGGTATTACACACAAAGCATAACGCAACGCGGTATATTACAACGGTCGGCAGTGCATGTGCACTCGGTGCGCTTATGCGAAATACTAATGGAACGCGGTTTTACAGAGAATAACGAAACGCGGTATATTACAACGATCGGCAGTGCATGTGCACTCGGCGTGATATACGGGACGCGGGTTTACAGAGAATAACGAAACGCGGTATATTACAACGATCGGCAGTGCATGTGCACTTGGCGTGATATACGGGACGCGAGTTTACAGAGAATAACGAAACGCAGTATATTACAACGATCGGTAGTGCATTCGGGCGGTATAATGAACGCGGGTTTACAAATAATTACGAAACGCGGTGTTTTCCCGGGGTGCGAGTGCACCCGGTGCGGTATACCGACAAGGCTGAGACCGTAGGCGGGAGCGCGATATGTATAGCAAAGGATTGCGGCGTCCCGGGGTTACGGTCGCGAGAACCCTTGCTACGAGGACGAGCACGCTCAACCTTGTTGGGCCGTGACCGTCGGGAGTAAATACGATGGAGTTCGGGGACACCTGAGAACGCTCAGTCGAGGCTCATACTCTGGACCTCGTTTTGTGTGTCGCCCTAGGATCTGGGTGGTAGGCTTCGTCAGGAGCAGCGGAACGCCGTGATATAGACGAAGTCTCGTCTCGCCGAGCGCGCCGGCTTATATATCGCTCGGCGCGGCGAGTTTGGCAGGAGGGAAGCCGATCGTCAGGCGAATCGCGCGATGGTGGGAGCGGCGCGATTCCTCGCGCTCGTCTTCGGCGGAGATCGGCTCCCGTCGGCGCTCATCGGCGTCGTGCGGGAAGGCACCGGGGCGGCAGGTTTCCCGCGCACACAGTGCGTTTCAAACGTTTAAAAAAAATTGTGGGCGCACCGCGTCCTGTCCTCGCCCGACGGAGGATCGGTCGGGCGGCATCTGGCGGGTGGTGGCCGAGAACGATGCCTTAGCGTAAGGGAGCGCATCGTTACAATTTTTATTTGCAAAACAATTTTTATATATGTAATGTTAAATGTAATTGCTTTTTTTACAATTTTATAACTTTAATGAATTAAAATTGAGCTAATTGAGACATATATCTATATCTATAAAGGAAGATGTCCTGACTGACTGACTGACTGACTGACTCATCAACGCCCAGCCCAAACCCCTAAACCGAATTTTTGTCAAAAGTATATGAAATAGGGGTAGAATTTTCCGGGGAGTGCCACTAGTGTATAGTTTTTCGTTACCGATTTTCTGGAAACCGGTTTTTCTAATTCTTTCAAATTTTCGGGAAATAATTCACCAAATCTCAAAGAATTATAGATCAAACAGGGGTAGAAATTTCCGGGGAGTGCTATAAAGTGTATAATTTTTCGTTACCGATCTTTTTGGAAGCCGGTATCAAAATTTTTTTAATTTTTCGGGAGTTTATTGACCGAATCTTAAAGAATTGTATATGAAGTAGAGGTAGAATTTTCTGGGGAGCGCCATGATGTGTACAGTTTTTGTTACCGATCTTTTCGGAAAGCGGTTTTTTTAATTTTTCAAATTTTTTGGAAAATAATTAATTGAATCTCAAAAAATTGTACATGAAGAAGGAGTAGAATTTCCCGGGGAGTGTTATAAAGTGTACTATTTTTTGTTACCGATCTTTTTGGAAACCGGTTCCGAATAATCGAATCTCAAAGAATTGTACATAAAGCAAGGTTTAAATTTTCCGAGGAGTGCTATAAAAAGTATATCATTTTTCGTTACCGATTTTTTTGAAAACCGGTATCAGAAGTTTGACGAATTTTAAAGAATTGTATAATTTCCCAAGAAGTGCTATAAACTGTATAGTTCTTTGTTACCGATCTTTTTGGAAATCGGTTACAAAATTTTTCCAAATTTTTAGGAAATAATTGAGTGAATCTCAAAGAATTGTATATGACGGAATTGAACTTCAGTAGATAAAAAAGTAATATTTTTCAATTTATAGCATTTTAGAGAGAAAGAGAGAGAAGGAAGAGAGAGAGAGGGAGGGGGAGAGAAAGAGAGAGAGAGAAAAAGAAGGAGGAAGAGAAAGAGAGAAAGAGGGGGAGAAAGAAAAAGAGCGAAAGAGAGGGAGGGAGAGAGGGGGAGAGAAAGAGAGAGAGGGGGAGAGGGAGAGAGAGAGAGGGGGGAGAGAGAGAGGGAGAGGGAGAGAAAGAAAGAGAGAGGAAAAGGGAGAGAAAGAGAAAGAGAGAGAGAGAGAGAGGGGGAGGGAAAGAGAGAGGAAAAAAGAGAGAGGAAGAGACTATTTTTGTGTCTTATTACACATGTCCTCCGGGGCGAAGCCCGGGTAACCAGCTAGTAATATATAAAATAGAACTAAATGTGGGGTAGGATCTTAGGTGAAGGTGCGTTAGTTCCCACAATAACGTGTCGTTCAGTTAGGTTAAATCTCGCTTTTATTCATGTTCTATATACAGGATAAATAATTCTTCAGTTTAGCTACAGCAGCACAAAAATTGATAAATTTAGGCTCATTCGACGCGTTTTTGCACGAAATAACCAAATCTGGCAGAAAAAAGTGTCGCTCTGCCCCGCGACGCGAAATATTAAACGTTAAAGTTGACAGGAATCAGGTTATGATTCCTGCCATACCAACGAGATGCAACGACTACGACCATGCCCTGCGGCCACATGCGTATGCTCAGTGGTCGCACGCGCATGCTCAGTGGTTGCACGCGCATGCAAAGTGCGCCAGTTTGAAACTAGTGTGCAAAGTAACAAGTAGAATTAAACAAATGAAACGCGCTAAAGTTATATGTAAAGTCGCAGACACGTGCAATAATGTTGGGCTTGTTAGAGTTCTCCCGTTTAACATATAGCCAAAGCGAATTAATAGATTTTTTAATTCAGCATGGCGTATTAGCAAATACAATTAAGTGTAGTCAGTGTGGTAATGATATAAATATTAATAAAAATACATTAACATATCGATGTGGAAAACGATATTATGTAAAAAATGTACATAAAAAACGTGTCTGCAAAACGTGCGATTTTTACAAAAGTGCGAAAACCGGTACTTGGTTCCATAAAAGTCATTTTCACAACACCTCCACGGAAAGTTCGACTTTTCATGTCTGTAGAGAGGGGCGAAAGTGACCAATTTCACGCCAGGACGGCATAGCGGGACGAAAGTAACCACTTTCCTCCCTAGGGCCGTTAGACCGTCGTGAGACAGGTTAGTTTTACCCTACTGATAGCCGAGGGCTGAGTCTCAACAGATCGCAGCGTGGTAACTGCTCTACCGAGTACAACACCCCGCCAGGTACCTAAGTCGTCTACAGACGATTCCGAGTCTCGACATCGAACTCGCGTAAACTCATGTTCGACCGTTGGACGCCGTGCCGCCGTGAACGGTGAGATCCCGACGACGGGCAAAGGCGCCGTACGGCAAACCGGGCTCGTGCGACGACCGGGTTTGCGCGCGAGCGCGCAAACCGGCCGCCTAGTAGTGCGTCACATTGTTTTGAGCCTTTCGACTCACGAGACTCCTAGAGATATCATTGCCGACCTTCGACTAGAGAGGATACGGCCTTAGAGGCGTTCAGGCATAATCCCACGGATGGTAGCTTCGCACCACCGGCCGCTCGACCGAGTGCGTGAACCAAATGTCCGAACCTGCGGTTCCTCTCGTACTGAGCAGGATTACTATCGCAATGACCGGTCATCAGTAGGGTAAAACTAACCTGTCTCACGACGGTCTAACGGCCCTAGGGAGGAAAGTGGTTACTTTCGTCCCGCTATGCCGTCCTGGCGTGAAATGGCCACTCTCGCCTCTGTCTAGGCATGGAGGTCGAACTTTCCGTCGTGTGCATCTCGGGGCGAAAGCTTTTTCAGACTCGTGTTCGACTTGCCTTCGGCTCGGACGGCAAACTTCACACTCGTCTGAAAAACGCTACTTTCGCCTCTTGGTGCACAATATACTATTAGACATCGCTACTATTTGCAAAATAGTAGCATGTTTTTTTTATGCTTCGACATCCGCGTCACGATGACACAATGGATGAGACTGGCGTGGCGTCAGCCACGATTACAGATTGGTTCAATTTTTGCCGAGAGGTAATTATATTTTAATTTATGTTAATAATTGTACTGTATAGTAAAGAAAAATGTATAATAATTAATGTCAAAAAATAATTTTAATATTATTTTTTTACTTGCAGGTCTGTGTGATCTGGGCAGATAAGTATAGTACAAAGCTTGGTGGCCTAGGACACACAGTTGAAATAGATGAGGCGAAAATTGAACATCGCAAGTACAATCGTGGCCGACTTGTAAAGGGTAATTGGATTTTTGGAGGGTACGAGCGAGACTCAAAAAAGGTCTTCATCGTTTCAATCGAGGATCGGACAGAAAAGACAATCCTGGCATGCATCAAGGAATGGATTCTGCCAGGAACCACGATCGTGTCAGATTGTTGGAAGTCTTACAATTGCTTAAGCAATAAAGACTTCCAACATTTGATAGTGAACCATTCCTACAATTTTGTCGATCCTGAGAGTGGTAAAAAATGTTAAATATATATATAGATAGCTAATTATATTATTAATGTTGTACTGTATTCCAATACATTGTTTCAATTTACAGGTGCACACATATAGAGCGCGTTTGGAGAGAGGTTCGGGCAAATATTCCAAGATACGGGACTAAATCCGAGCACCTTCTTGGATATTTGTCCGAATATCTGTTCAAACGCGCCTATAAACGACTGGAACGTATCAAAGCCTTTTTCGAGATCATCGCGGAGATGTATCCTCCAATGTTTATTACCGAGGACCAGCCAGTCTCATCCGAGGAACCGGGACCAAGTACTGCACGTTAAAAACATGTTATATAGCACATTTTGGAGACACGTTCTTTATGTATATTTTTTATGTAATATTGTTTTCCACATCGATATTTTAATGTATTTTTATTAATGTTTATATCGTTATCGCACTGACTACATTTAATTGTATTTGCTAATACTCTATGCTGAATTAAAAAATCTATTAATTCTATTTTATTAGAATAATAAATTACTTACATATCACTTACAATTATAAAGCAGGGCATACACACGTGTGTGTGTGTGTGTGTGTCCTGCTTTAACGAAAATCACAACTTCTATAAAGCAGGACATACACACGTGTGTGTGTGTGTGCCCTGCTTTAACGAAAATCATTATATAAGTATACATACGTTTCAAATTCGCGCACTTTTGCATACGCGTGCGGCCACTGAGCATGCGCATGTGGCCACAGGGCATGTTCAGTGTTGCTACATGGCGTCGATATGACAGGAATCATAACCTGATTCCTGTCAACTTTAACAATTAATATTTTGCGTCGCGGGGCAGAGCGACACTTTTTTCTGCCAGATTCGGTCATTTCGTGCAAAAACGCGTCGAATAAGCCTAAATTTATCGTTTTTTGTGCTGCTGTAGCTAAACTGAAGAATTACCTAATTCTTTTATGTGTATGAGTAGATGGTTGTGTATGTCAGTATAAGATATTAATGTGTAGTGTAATATTCTCATTTCAAATGTGTTAGAATATTCAGGGACCTCTTCTTCTTGGAAATAATCTTTCGCGGGATAAGTAAGTTTCGTCCGGAAGTCCTTGGCTTGCCTTTTGGAGTAGACGGTATGGGACTGAATCGGGCCCGAGGAAGTCGAGGTCGTGGAAAAGTCTTGAAGACGTGGTCCGTCTGTGTTGCCACAGAATTCCCAGATTCGCTTGGATTAGATAAGTGCCGAATGCACGGTACTCGGGTTGGAAGATCAATGAGGTGTAGCTTCCACGGAAGGAGTCCACCTTGGAGATCGGAAATGGATCCTTCGCCTAGATCTCAGGAACTGGAACGGTAACCGAGGTGAACTTCCACCTTGTCTTGGTTTCAAGAGTCGGAATGGTGATCGGGATAAGCTTCCACGGTGGAGTCTTTACCTTGGAGATTAGGTTAAGACCCTTTGATTTATCCTCAGGAACAGGAGTCGGAGCCAGGATCGGAGTTGGAGTAAACAGCGTCTTAGTTTCCACCGGTTTCGGTGTTGCTCGACAGGCTGGGTCAGTATGATCACAGGCAATCGGTAAATTTCGTGTAAACTTCCACTTCGTCTTGGTCTTCGGGATACACTTCCACGGTGGAGTTTCCACCTTAGAGATCAGGATAGTATCCTTCGTCTTGGTCTCAGGAACAGGAATCGGAGTTGGAGAAGGCAGCGCCTTGGTCTCCACCAAATCCGGTGTTGCCCGACAGGCTGGGTCAATATGACCCTGAAAACCTTTCCACGGCAGAGTGTCTGTCGACTCTTACCGAAGAGAATTAATGCCCTGCAAGGCAGGTATAAACGAAGGCCTGTAGTGAGCACGCTCCGTATCCAAAAGAAGGGTTATGTTGTAACCGCACGGAGGTGTGATATTCCCCCTTTATCTGTTTGATGTCTCTCGACACGGTCGCCACTCGCGTTTTTACCGAGAAACCGAGAAAGGACTATATATACGTTGTTTCAAACCTTTCGCTACCACGCTGATTCCCCTTCCTTCTTCTGTTTCAGGTCACCTGGACTCGCCCCGGATCTTGGATCACCGCTGGACCACGGACTTCGGATCTCAGGACTACGACTGTGCACCGCCGACTGTTGCCTCTGGATCGCCGATGGACCGCTTCTGGATCTCCCCGTACGTATTTCAGTTCGCCGACAGGTAAGTTTCAGGATCGGGTAAGTGTTTTCGACAAGGTAAGTAGACCGCACACGAGCGAGTTTAGTGAATATATCTCTTTTTAGGTAGGTAAAATATAATTTATTTTACTTTGTTTCAGATTATACAATGATCGATCTCGCGGGTCTTAAAGTTTAACGCGCTTGACGCGGGATATTCTACGCTGAGGCTAAGTATCAATCGGTATGTGTCTCGCGAGCAAAGTTTCGTTACAAGTTCGAGCTCCGACGACAGACTTCCTTTTCAATAAACTTATAGCGCGAGAATTCCCTGAGTCTCTGTCTGTGCCTCCTTTTATACTCTAGGCCGCTGTTCCACCTTTCTCGCTGCCACGCCTTATGGTTACGCCCCTTTCGACATCTGTTCGCCAGATGTGCGGCTCACCTGCTATTCGACTTGCTTCCGCGTTCTAAAGCCTTTTGTTCTCGCGATTCGCTCGACTTGTTTTTCACATTCCATCGGTGATCAACAAGTTTTTCATAAATTCCTTCTCGAACGTACGATTTCTACCCTACGCGTTATCCCATGTCCGGATATCTCTCAATAATTAATCAACTACTTATTCAAGTGGAGTTTCCTCCGGATACCGGGATATCGCGTGTACATTATCATGCTATCGCGACTTTCCATTAACGACGGTTCGTTCGTTCCGCTTCTCTTTGCTCCGCGCACGCGATATGTCTGCCCTACGTTCTCCGTCGCGTCTAAGATGTACCCTGTGTCCGATTATTCGGGATATCCCCGTGGACGGCGATTTCGCCACGTATGCGGCTAGCCCGCCAATCGTTGGTCAATCCTCGATATTTTCGCGTCTGGGATACCCTTCATATCCTCGGTTCCTCGGCCTGACCCTTAGTTGGCTGGATCCGTTGACCATGTCGCGTGGTCCGCTGATTTCTTGTTCTATCGGTTTGAATCCACCATTTGCCGATGGTTTCGCCTTTTTAACGTTCCCTACACCGCATTCGCGCTATCGGTTCGTTATTCCAACGGGTGGTTCACTCGAATCGTTTACCACCTGCCGTGGTATCGCCTTTTTGGGATCTACCGTACCGACATATCTACCGCCGGTTCTATTCTTCGATTTTCATCTCCCGATAGGCTTCCGCCTTGGTCTTTCGCCGGTCGCGCCGTTAGTTATCCTAAGTGCCTTACCACTGCCCATGGTAACCCAATCTCGCGTTCTAGGTATCTGCCATGTCCGCTGATGGTGGCGTTGTGTTAGTTGGGGTGCCTTTACTCTATTGCCGTCGGTATATTCCCGCTTGCGCTCTGTATTCTCTTATTTCGCATACCACGTACTATGGTACCCCCAATTACGACTAGGGTTACGTTCGCGGTTTCGTTTTTCGGTTAGTTATTCTATGTTTGCGCGTCTATCGATTAATTACGTCACCCTGCATTATTCGTACGTCCCTTTGGCGTATGCGTTGTCCATGCTTCGAGTTGTGGACGCGCCTTTAGCTTTTTCCCGCTTTTGGGTTCTCAAATCCCCGTTAACGCTATTCTACACTCAGATGGGGTTTTACTTCGAATCACGAGTATAGAATAAAACCCAAAGAAACGAAAGTTAAACCTCGCAGCTTGAAAACAAAATAATCGATATTGAGAACCCCTTTGGATTTTTACATGGTGCTCGCAGCACTGAATCTTTGGTCCTTTTCATTCCCGATCGAAATTGTGCTTTCGATGCTATGCTTATTTGGTATGCTGATAAATAATGAAACAGGTAATGCGTTGAAAAATAAACTTTATATCACTAATCCGTTTGTATGTCTACGAATTTCAATGACAACCAACAAAAAGAAAACCTTGTAAAGTCGTGTGTAATCTTACTGGGACACACTAAAATAAACATTTCTTAACTTATATTTCTCGCGGAACATTTCTCATGTGATCCATGTATAAGCCACAAAACAACAACAAGAAAAAAAAACCAATTAATCTTCGGAATGTGTGATTCTCTTTGAAATCACTGAAATTAATCACCCGAATATTTTCTATGATCCGCGTGTAAACCAAATCACCATTTGCTACTATATTTATCTCACGCCCGCGTTTTATATTTAACCACTTATAATTAATTCTTAATATCGAACTTATATCTATTCAGCTTTGCATGTCTCTTTTAGTTTTTTTTTGTTGGATTTTAACGACGTCCTCTATCGCCGCTTTGACGTGTCTCGGCAACCGTACCTCCTTCAGTTTCCGTTTGTCCGTCTCCTCCTCTGGTGTGCCGCCCCTCTGCTTTCTTCCAGGACGGATCAGCTGCCCCGGCAAGACCTGGACATCCACTATCGTGGGTAGCTTTTTCGCGATTTCGGCAGCCGGCGCAATTGCAGCCGTCGGCTGCAATGTCAGGGGCCCAATGACCACACCCTGACTGGCGTTCCCGAAGGTCGCTGGAGAAGCTCCGCTTGGCTGCCCTTTATATAGCAGTCGATGTCGAACCTTCCTTACGAGTGAATTTGCCGGCGATGCGCCGCGTAGCGGGCACGCGCCGAACCATCTCACCGATCAATATCGTGTTGTCGCCCGCGCCGCGCGCCTCCCGTCATACCGCCGGTGTCGCACCGTCGCGCGTTCGTGGCGGACAGCTGACCGCCACATTAGATATTAATATAATTAGATAAGAATTTGAACTAAATAATATATGATATTAATTAATCAAACTTACAAAAATTTTTTTATTTTTTTAGATTTCCAACAAAACAATTCTACCCTATGTTCTACATTGAATCAAATGTGCAACATAGAATAGTAGGTATAAAAAGCATGACATGCAAAAGCATGACTAGATTAACGATCCTTAATTAATGAATTAATAATATAGTTATTTCTGTATATATATTTTTTAAGCTCTAGATTTGTAGAATAGGAAACGACACTACACTCATAGTTCCGTCGGTAAAGAGATTGTGCAGTTCAAAGTTAATCTTATATCAATTTAGAATTACTTTATAATAAACGTATACGCCGTATAAGAAAGTTTTGTACAAAAGAACAAACTGCATAAAATACAAAATAAGAAAAGAGATTAATTAGTAATAAATAATCCTTACTTATATAGATTTCAATATTGTAATTTCTTGTTAGAAGTTCTTGTAAGAAAAAAGAAGTTATGTATGCTTATCTATCGATATGAGGAAGCAATCAAATGCATTCCAGACTTAACTTTTTTTAAGAAAAGACCATTCAAATTAAACATATTATACATAACGCAAAATACATACAAATGGTAATAATACACAAAGAATAATTATAATTGAAGTACTGTGTCAATTAGTAATAGTTAGGAAATAATCCTTCTATCTCTCTTTCTCTTTCGACAGGCAATTAAGAACATACATATATTAGACACAAGCGAAATAATGATTAATTATGCTTATACAATCTATTGTGCTTAGTTTTACAAGTCATCAAATATAACGCACTTTCTATATCAATTGACACAGTAACTTCCGCAGTAAATCCAGTTATCGAAGGAGTCTTAAAGCGATTAATAATCAACGCGGTGAAGTAGTGTGTCACATTGTTTTAAGCCTTTCGACTCACGAGACTCCTAGAGATATCATTGCCACCTTTGACTAAAGAGGATACGGCCTTAGAGGCGTTCAGGCATAATCCCACGGATGGTAGCTTCGCATCACCGGCCGCTCGACCGAGTGCGTGAACCAAATGTCCGAACCTGCGATTCCTTTCGTACTGAGCAGGATTACTATCGCAGTGACTAGTCATCAGTAAGGTAAAACTAACCTGTCTCACGACGGTCTAATGATGTTTGGATGACCTTAGGAGAAAATTAATGTTTTGTTCTCGTTTCCTTCACGATTGTTTACCGGTTAATATTTTGCAACCGATCTTTTCACATCATTTCAGAGCATTTGATAACTTCAAATATAAGTTAATAATATCACACCGTAAGAAATTTGATTGGCTGATGGATTCGAAGAAAATTAATTTTTATAACAAAATTAAATCGATCGAGTTCTCTTGTAGCAGCACAGAAACAGGAAAGGAAAAAATTAATAAGATTAAATTTGAACACGCCGATTCTTTTTCTGACATAAATATTTCTATTGAGCCATTCCATTTCTTTAACACCACGAATACAAATCCGCTCGAAGTTACTAATAAAGAAATGGTTTTTGAATTTCTCCAATGTCGATATTCCTTCAGAAGTTTTTTCCTTATTACAGCTTGGAGATAATTTCAGTTTACCGTTTTCTATCAATCGTAAAAAAGCTGTATATGAATTTATTAAATATCTCGAAAGTAATGGTAGTAAATACACTATTGACAATCAAATTAGAATACGGAATGTGGCAATTCCCCAATTCCATAAATTTTTACAAAAAAGACCTCCCACCACTTCCATTGAACACAGTCTCATCGATAGATATAATTCTACCTTTCAATTTCAAAGAACTAATCCGGACGTAATTTTTACAAGAGCGGATAAGGGTAATGTCACGGTGGCGTTAGACAAAAATGAATATATACAAAAAATGGAGTTGTTGCTCAATGACAAAGACACTTATGAAATAGTTAAAAGAAATCCGTCTGCCAGAATAGAAAAAGAATTAAATGCTCTGATAAAGAAGTGGCTAGAGAGGGAGTACATCACGAAGCAACAGCATTTTTGCTTACATTCTAGTGATTCTATACTTTCTAAAGCCTACGGTCTTCCAAAGATACATAAAAAGAACGTTCCGTTCAGAATAATTGTTTCTTCGGTCAACACGGCGTTGTACAATTTAGTATCCTTTTTACAAAAAAATTTGGCTGACAGCTTGCCTAAACCAAAGAGTCACGTCAATAACAGCTTTGAATTGTGTGCTGTCCTATCCAAAATTAGGATGGAAGATCTCATTGGACGCCGTATCGCTATTTACTAATGTCCCATCAGAATTAGTTATGGAGGGCTTAAAAAAAAGGTGGAAGTTTATTAAAACAAAAACTTGTAAATTTGTGTTGGCTTCCACTTTTTTCACATTTAACGGTGTCATTTACAAACAGACTTTCGGATCGCCGATGGGCTCCCTTTTGTCTCCAACAGTGGCTGGCATTGTCATGGAAGATTTGGAGGAAAGGGTTATGGGCACATTAGGTTTTCGTTTGTCGTTTTACAAGCGGTATGTGGATGACATTGTAATGAAAATTCATAGAGATAATGTCATTAATGTGCTGGAATATTTTAATAGTTACCACGATAGACTTAAATTTACAATAGAGTTCAAAGACAAGGGCCGTCTTAGCTTTTTGGACCTAATGCTTATAACAGAAAATGACACCATCATAACAGATTGGTATCATAAGGAGACCTTTTCGGGCAGATTGCTGAGTTTCTTTTCCAATCATCCCCACTCCAACATAAAATTGGAACAATTTATAGCTTAGTCGACAAGGCTATATTATTGTCACACCCGAGGTTCTTTAAAAAGAATTTAATTTTTATCGTCAATATTTTACTAAGCAATGGATATCCCATTGATTTAATATTCTCTCGAATTAATATAAGACTGAGAAAATTACAGTTAACAAGAAATTCTGAAAAAGATAATGATACAGTAAGTTCACAAAAAGGTAAAAGTTTTATTGCCATTCCATATTTAAATTCTATTTCAAAAATCATAGCCTCAGCAGTGGACAAATCAGAAAATTTGGTGGGATATCGCATTTTAAATAAACTTAACAACATTATTAAGGTTCATAAAGATAAGAACGCACTTCTCACAAATACTAATGTAATTTATAAGATTGATTGCAAAAATTATGATGCTTCCTACGTCGGCCAGACAAAGAGGTAACTCCAAATTAAAGGAGCATAAAAGTAACATTAGATTAGATAAAACAAAGCATACGGTTGTCTCTGAGCATAGCGTGAATTTTGGCCATACATTTGATTGGGACAATGCTCGCATTTTGGAAATCGAACATAATTATAAAAAAAGATTAACGGCGGAGATGATACATATAAAGGACACGGAGTTTGTTCGAGATTCCGTTCAGTTACACCATCCGATCAGATGGCAGCATCGACCGGACACGACCGGCCGGAGCGACGCGGCAGTTTGCGCAAGCACGGGCGCGCTCATCGCCGTCTTCTTCCTCGCGATATGTAGAGTCGTATAAATGGCCGCGCTGTGATCAGACGTACGACGTGTGCTCTGTGTATTCTCGAAATTTATTCCGAGTTAAGTGCCCATCGCAGTGATTGAAGCTGCCGAAAGACTTTTCTAACATGTAAAGCGACCGCTCATCCAGCTCTACTCTGGTACATCAACACGACGACTCAGGCTCACATGTGCGCGAGTGCCGACCGCTGTGACGTCCTGGGTGATGCGAGGTGGCTCAATCCGGCAGAACGTCTCCGTCAAATGGGTTCTTCTTCCGCTGTTAAGGGGGTAAAACCCCAGGATAAATAGCTGTTGTTCGGCGATGTGGACTATGGCTCCTCGGGTCCGTTAAAGGTAGGTGTTTCAATAATTTTATCTTCCTTTTCTTTTTTTTTTATATAAAAGAGTATAATATTTATTGTAGAATTCCAAGATACAAGTGGTTTATGTGGAGGATGGAACGAGTAGTATACGATGTGTAAGGTTTCTTGGCCCGTTCCACACTCTCGGTCGAGTGGGCGAACGGTGCTTTTATATATTTCTGGAAACGGTAGTGGGAGGTGACCGCACCTCGTCACAATGAGTCATAGGGCGGTGTCTAACGGATACGAGTCTACTTCTACCTGTGCGGCTCGCTTGCCAGCAATGAGTCATGAGGTGGTGTCTTGAAATTCTTTACCTTATATGGTCATGGGTTTCGCTTCACCTCGGCATGTCCATATATGGTTCTACGCGAGGACTGGATTCCACTCATATGAGTCACTTAGTGACCTCGTTTCTATTTCTATTCTAGTAGCGATTCATAACGAGAGTAATATCTTCTTTCGTTATAAAATCTCAACATGATTTTTGTTTCAAAAGAATATAAGAAATCTTTAATAAATTGAGTTTAAAGTATACAAATATATGTTAAATATTATTTAACTTCCTTTAGGCATACTTTACATAAAGTAGAATAATTCAATTATACAATTAAAATAATTAATAGCATGTCCAAAGCATCAAAGATATTGCTCTCCTTGTCTAACAGTTACTAATATTCGCATCTCGCTTGGATTCGAGTTTCTACGTGGCGCATGATACAATTCTATCCTTTTCAGGTTCGTGAGTGACGCTTCGGCGATTGACGCTCGATGATAATATTATTTCAGTAAGTGTTTATATATATATATATATATTTGTTAATAACAATGTTAATAAAAGTGTTGTTAGCTGTAGTGATAATGAGTTTAATATTATGTTAATAATATTACATGTGAGTAGAAATGGTTAGCATTCTCATTAGTATAGCAGATCAATGAAATTAAATTGTTTATGTAATAAGATTCTTATTATTTTTATATCTTGGAAACGGTCGGGAATTCGATAAGGGTGTATAGGAAATATATTGCTGGACTTTCACTAAAGTATAATATAACATTAAAAAAATTTTATTGTTAATATAAGTTTTTATTAGTAACAAATTATTTGTTAAACAATTTGGCAATTTTTAATTCACATATTGATATAGTTATATTCCTTTTCTTCACGCGGTTTTGTTTTTATAATAAAATTATTTTTTTTATATAAAAATTTATTTTATTGTTATAAATATTTGGTAAGTAAACAATTGCAAGAATAAAAGTTATTATTATTTTTTATAGGGGTGCTGGTGTAAAGTCGTTGTGCGTGGTTAAAATCTGTATTTACCAGAATGAGTTTAATAGTTAAATAAGCAGCCCGAGTCCTGGGTTGCCAGTTTAGCGGGGTAGTGTAAAAGAAATTTGTTATACGGCCCTGTAATGTTCTTTGTATTTATACAGTTTTTATTAATAAAATGACAATATTTTAGTTTACATAAAAGTTACAATACATTACCTGGAGTACAGGTTAAAAATATTTATTGACATGGTTAATAATTTATTTATAATTGTTTATAAAAATAGGTTGCAAAAATAAATGATTATGTAGTAAATGTTTTTCTATCAAATGATTCTAATAATTATTCTTTATACGCGCCTTTATTGTTTTTATTACGGACTATTCGTTTTCTATTTTATTTTAATTTTATTAGGAATCTATATGGCTATCTTCGTCTTACTCTCTACGGGTTGGCATTAAACTATCCTCGTCTCTCGTACTGAAGTCATTCGCTAAATGAATAATTTTCAATCTCGTTTACTAAATTAATTAGTACAATTAAAAAATCGGGATTAACGCTATCAGTGTTTAGAAACATGGCGGATTCCATTTTTATCATAATAATTAGGTGTCAAAATTTTCGTTCAAAAATGAAATTTGTTTATCTTAAAATGTTTAAAAGGGTCAAATATTAAGGTAAAAGTAATTTGGTCTTTCTAAGTTTAAATGGTAGGAAATTCAAGATGGTGGACATAAAACTTTAATAATTTATAACTCGTAAACGGTAAGGAATAAAAAGATGGGATTTCTTTTGTTGTATTTAGGTAATTGAGGACTATATTTTAGGGTGTTTAAAATTTTTGTAAATTATGGATTTCCATAATTTTTAATTATATCTTAAAATTGAACAGAGATATTAAGTAGGGGTTTTGTGGGATTACTTGACAGGTTCTGCTAAGTGTCTGTAGTGATTTTATTAATTAATTTTAATAATAATTTTTCAATAATTTTTATTGTTAATTAGTTTGTTTTAAAAGATATAAGAAAAATTTATTAACAAAAGTTGTTGGACCTTTAATAAGGGTTCCAATGGTGATATTAGTTAGGTCTGTTAATAACGTAAATTAATTGTTTATAACAATCACGTTTGGAAAATGTTAATGAAATAATTATTATTTTAGTGTGGTAATGTTCTTCAGGCACAAAAGGTTATATTTTTATGATCGGTTTGCTTTTAATTAATTGATTTATATTTTATTTCGATTTTCTTAATACATTCTTATAGAACATGGCATTTCTTTCCGTTAGATCCCGGTCAAACTGAGCTTATATTGCATAATGAATCTTATAAGGTTTGTATAGTCAATGAATACCAATGAGCAGTTAATTTTATTGACTCTGGGGAATTTTAATAAGTAATTGTCCAAAGTTCATAGTGTGATTTATGAAAATAGGGCTTAAGCTTGAAAATAAGCCTTTAGGCAGTCATATTCTTTAGGCTTGTCTTTGCTGTTTTAAGAACACATAAGGGCGTGTCAGCTGAGTGATTGTTGTGACAGTTAAATTAAAGAGTGTATTATAATTTAATATTGTTTTTCAGGTGCTGTGCAAGGATAAAAAGAAAAAATTTATGCGGCTAAAGTTATGTACCGTCAGACGTGACACCGCCACGTGTCACACCGGCTCACGGGCAACTCACCACGAGGACGGGCAATTAGTACAATTGTCTCGCCCGCTCACAGACATTACAAGACTTCTCATTAATACGCCGCTCATCAAATCTCAGGTCAGATGTATATTTTTGACGGATTAAAGACGGCTCAGACTGTGGTCTGAGTTACACATAAAAGTGCCAGAATAATTAATTAACACCTTCCACGCGCGTCCTTCTCATCCCACTTCCATCGCCGGGAAATTCAGCGATTTCGCAAACAGAGTTATTGAACGATGCCTCCTATTTTGATATTCTGAACGTATTATCTCATATGAAATTTTAACAACAATGACTATAATTTCCGTGCCCTTCGAAGTGAGCATTGCCACAGTCGCTTGTAATCTCGCGGTGATCACACGTACTGTCGAGACGATGAAGAATGTCTCCGTATCTTTCGCTGCACTGACCACTTATGTGAGTGTCCCACTTAACAAATCTTTGCTTAATTAATTCGCGTCTCTTATCGTGATTTTACACTGTGTTCAGTTACCATTAAGACGGTTGGGTGACATAAAGATTCGCGAATGCAGGGACATCACGGACGTTGGCCTTGCCTTGCGGCGGAGGAGACAACGACTATTTACTTTTGACGAATCCTGAGGTGTTTAATTTTTTACATGTTGCGACGGTTGCGTATTCTCAGTCCTTTTTTAGTGTAATTTGATGCGTTAAAATTTAAGAAGCGATTAAATTGGATTTTTGCGGTTGTTCTGAAGAAGGCCAAGTAAGGTTCGTCGTCAACGTTGATTTTATATTTCGAACACATTCGTTGTTGAATTGATTTTAATAAATATACATCTATTAATAGCTCGTAAATTGGCCGTTCTAATATTTAGCTACAATATAATTCTTTGAAAGTAAATTATTTTTATAAAAAAATGAAATTTATTATACCGAACAGTGAGTATATTTTTGCCGTGTGTATTTTGCACATTGGCAATTCGCATTTCAAACATTTGTACATCGTATAAATGAAATAACAACTTGAAATAATCCGTATTGTAAGATTATAACCTCAAATTATCTGATACATTGCGGTAAATAAATAAAATAAAATATATCTCAAAAAATTCCACTAACACATAACGTGGGTATGGCATACCCAAAACAAACTTTCTTACTTTTTTGCTCGGCTTCTACGGCGAGTCTGACGCTGTTTCAAATTCGACGTTCAAGACGAAACCTCAAAGTTTTTTTACACGCCCATACCGGACCGCTACCGTCATTTGTTTCGAAATGGCACGTGAGTAGGCATACTATAGGGGTTTAACTCTCGCGGGGCACTTGACGGCAGGTCGGGGGCAGAAAGCGGAACGCGTGGGGGCCGCCGTAAGCGGTGGGCGAGGGGATGGCGTTGGCAGACGGGGTCCGCCTCTCCGCTGCTTTTCTCACTCGGGATAGAGGGGGGCTGCGAGGGGCGCCACCTCTCTCGCGCGGCGCGGCGCGAGGGGCAGGCCACTCCGAATTTCTCCTCTAGGTCAATCGCGGAGCTATTTCCAGAGTTATCTGCTGACCTATTGACATCCGCCGAGCGATAAGCGCGAGCCAACGCGAATCCTCGCGCAATTATATCGTCAGAAAATTCTATTTTATAATCGTACAGACAGAAACAATTTTAACAACGTACGCGACATTTCGTCGTCGTCGTCGTCGGAGATCGTCTCCGTTTGCGTGATCGCGGTTATCTCTCAAAGCTATTTCCAGAGTTATCTGCTGCCCTATTGACATCTGTCGAGCGATAAGCGCGAGGCAATGCGAATTTTCTCGCGCAATTATATCGTCAGAAGGTTCTATTTTATAATCGTACAGACAGAAACAACTTTCAACAACGTACGCGACATTTTGTTGTCGTCGTCGTCGGAGATCGTCTCCGTTTGCGTGATCTCTCAAAGCTATTTCCAGAGTTATCTGCTGCCCTATTGACATCCGTCGAGCGATAAGCGCGAGGCAGCGCGAATTTTCTCGCGCAATTTTATACTGCGCGGAGGCGATGATCGCGAAACCGAATTTTCACAGTCGAACCATCTTCGCGGAGAATCTGATCGCCATCGAGTTGCGCAGGCTCGAGGTGAGGTTGAACAAAAACCCATCTACGTCGGTATGTGCATTCTCGAGATATCCAAAACGCGCGTCTATACGACTTTCATTACGATTACATGGTGCCGCTGCATCGCGAAAGATGTAAGATAATGTACACGGACACCGACAGTCTCATATATTTTCTCGAGTGCGACGACGCGTACGAGGATATAAAACGCGACATCGCGAGATTCGACACGAGCAGCTATCCCGAGGACAACGCGTATTGCATGCCGCGCGTCAACAAGAAAATACCCGGTTTGATGAAGGACGAGAACGACGGCGCGGTGATGACGGAATTCGTTGGACTGAGGTCGAAAATGTACGCCTTGAGGGTCGAGGGAAAGAACGACACAAAGAAAATAAAGGGCATCAAGAGAAACGTAGTCGCGAGAACGATAACGTTCGGCGATTACGTGTGTTGTGTGAACGACGCGATAGGGCAGTTTAGGCGTCAGTCGTGTATTCGTTCGACTGCACACGAGGTGCACACCGTGTCCGAGTTGAAACTCGCTCTCAGCGCGTACGACGACAACCCTGGCGAAAATAAAGCGTTTGCAAAGCAGAAATTGCAACACTTGAGCGTTTGAAAACGTCTTTCAAACGCTCAAGCGTTGCAATTTCTGCTTTTCAAACGCTTATGAACTTCCTATTTTCGCCAGGGAAGCGATACGTCGTTCCCGACTCTCGTATGACACTCTACCGTGGGGGCATTACAAGATACTGTCGTGAAGAGGACCTTTTTTTCTTATTAAGATTATATTTTTTTTAACAATAAAGAGTACACAATGGATTTTATGGTTTTGACGTAGAACTACGTCTTTGTCGACAGTAAGGGGGGGTAAATCCAGGCACAGCCTGCAACGAATGCAACGAAAATATGTCACACTTTGAACGTTTGTATCTTCGAAACTAATACGCGTAGAGTAATCCGTGACATCTCATTTTAAAGCTTAAGAAGTCCCATTTATGATAAGACAAGTCGGAACCTTCCACTTCTTACCTCTTCGATGCAGTAGCGTTAGAAAGTTTAGCTAAATTTCTTGTGCTATTTTCGAATGCAACGAAAATATGTCACACTTTGAACGTTTGTATCTTCGAAACTAATAATCGTAGAGTAATCCGTGACATCTCATTTTAAAGCTTAAGAAGTCCCATTTATGATAAATCCAGCCCGAACTCTTTATTTCTTTCCGTTTAGATATAGTAGCGTTAGAAAGTTTAGCTAAATTTCTCGTAGATGCAACGAAAACATGTCACACTTTGAACGTTTATATCTTCGAAACTAATAATCGTAGACTAATAAATGACATCTCATTTTAAAGCTTAAGAAGTCCCATTTATGATAAAACAAGACCGAACTCTCTATTTATAACCGATTTTCTTGAAATGAAATTATTATAAGAACCTGACGTCTGTCTGTCTGTATGTCTGTCTGTCTGTCTGACCGTGAACTATTCATTTGTTAATAGATCGAATTTTAAAGAATTATGTATGAAATAGGTGTAGAATTTTCCGGAAATGACGGTGGTGGGGTTACTTTTTCGATACCGATTTTTTTTAAACCGGTTGTGCAGTTTTTTGTTATATTTTCGAAAATAATAATCGTAGAGTAATAAATATAGTTTTGGAAAGCTTTCGATGTAAGCTAAATGTTTTCGGGGTTAATTTTTTGTTATCGATTTTCTGGAAACCGGTTTTTATAATTTTTTTAATTTTTTGGAAAATAATTGATCGAATCTTAAAGAATTATAGATCAAACAGGGGTAGAATTTTCCGAGGAGTGCTATAAAGTGTATAATTTTTCATTACCGATCTTTTTGGAAGCCGGTACCGAAATTTTTTCAATTTTTCGGGATTTAATTGATCGAATCTTAAAGAATTGTATATGAAGTAGGGGTAGAATTTTACGGGGAGCGTCATGATGTGTTCAGTTTTTGTTACCGATTTTTTTGGAAACTGGTTTTTTTAATTTTTTCAATTTTGGGAAATAATTGATTGAATCTCAAAAAATTATACATGAAGTAGAGGTAGAATTTCCCGGGGAGTGCTATAAAGTGTACTATTTTTTGTTACCGATCTTTTTCTTTACCAATCTTTTTCTTTACCGATCTTTTTGGAAACCGGTTTTTTTCTCGAAAAGTATTTAAAAAATATATACTTTATTATATAGTTTTGAAAAGCTTTTGATGTGAGCTAATTGTTTTCGGGGTTAATTTTTCGATACCGATTTTTTAAACTTTCTTGAAAAGTATTAAAGAAAAAAATATACTTTATTATATAGTTTTTTAAAGCTCTCAATGTAAGTTAAATGTTTTTGCAATTTAATAAATAAATAAATGAATAAATGAATGGATGAATGAATTTAATAAATAAATGAATGAATGGATGAATGGATGAATAAATAAATGGATGAATAGATAAATGGGTAAATGGATTTAATAAATAAATAAATAAATGAATGAATAAATGAATGAATGGATGAATGGATGAATTGTTGAATGGATTTAATAAATAAATTAATGAATGAATGGATGGATGAATGGATGAATGGATGAATGGATGAATGGGTGAATGGATGAAAACCAATTAACCAATTAATCAATCAATCAATCAATAATTTAATAAATCAATCAGTCAATCAATCAATCAATCAATCAATAATTTAATAATTCAATAAATCTATTAAATAAAAAAATAAAAAAATAAATATATCAATAAATACTTTAAATTTAATAGTTTAAATATTGTTTAAATATTGTTTAAATATTGTTTAAATATTATTTAAAAACATAAAAACAGGAGTATTTTAAAGAATTATAATTTAATTAAGGGACATCCTCGCACGATATCTGCGTATGCGCATTGCGGACGATTAGGCTTCACTACCTTTCTCTCTCGCACAATTAACGTTTCTCTCTCGCACGATGTCGGACACAGACTCGATGTTGAATGCCTCTTCCATATATGTTCTATTCTAATAGACGTAGTTCTACGTGTTGATTGCGGCACAGTTGTTACTGTGCTTGTTGCTTTTTTTTCCTCTGCGTAAGAAGCTACAGAAATTAAAAAGGAAAGAAATATCTCTATCACCAGTAAGAAGTACATATATTTTTTTAAGTTTACATTAAAGCGAAAACAAAAAAAATGTAATATGTAGAACAAAAAAATACATTATCAAGAGACACGGTAGTGTCTCGCGCCAAGTACACGCGGAGCGAGACCGCACCGTGACTCTTTTACGCGACGCGACGGGTTGCGAGTACCCGAGATGTTGAGATCTCGATAACGAGTGAACGGATCAAGTTCTAAGTAGGCTTGATCGATAGTTGGGGTCAAAATAAGAGGGGTATCTCCTATATAATTTTCCGCTACGTGCCCTACGAGCGGAGATATTGCGACGCAAAGTCCAAAATGTGAAAATTTTATTTTAAGAAACGTCGTCGTCTACTCATCATCATCATTCTCTTTAGTGTCACTTTTATGGCGCTGGAGTCGCGCGTCCTTTTCACTTTTTTGACACTGGCGGCGCAGGTATCGCCAGTTTCGATATCGCGCGCGTATTTCGAACGATCTAGTAGATAAATTTAGGTCGATAGACTTATCGGTCAGGAGGAAGATTTCTATTTAGGTAAATTAAGTATTATATATATTGAGTCAATTGCTTTATGTATATCTAGAGAGATTTCGTATCCTTACATCGTATTACTATCGCTGCCGGAAAAGAAAGTTCTCTACGCTTGGCAGAAAGTGCCGCCAGGAAATTTTTAAGTCGATTCTTATGAATCAAGCTTGAATTCGATGTCTAGGTATCCCAGGTTGCCGATGACAAGGTCCAGATAGTGCGCTTCATAGTTTTCGGTGTCCAGGTGTAATAATACGTTGAATTCGATGTCTACGTGTTCCAGGTTGCCGATGACGAGGTCCACATAGTGCGCTCCGTAGTTTTCGGTGTCTACGTGTATTAATACCTTGAATTCGATGTCCACGTGTCCCAGGTTGCCGATGACAGGATCCAGATAGTGCGCTTCATAGTTTTCGGTGTCCAGGTGTAATCGTACATTGAATGCGATGTCTAGGTGTCCCAGGTTGCCGATGACAATGTCTAGATAGTGAGCTCCGTAGTTTTTGGTGTCCAGGTGTAATAATACGTTGAATGCGATGTCTAGGTGTCCCAGGTTGCCGATGACGATGTCTAGATAGTGAGCTCCGTAGTTTTCGGTGTCTACGTGTATTAATACCTTGAATTCGATTTCTAGGTGTCCCAGGTTGCCGATGACGAGGTCCACATAGTGCGCTTCGTAGTTTTCGGTGTCCAGGTGTAATAATACGTTGAATGGGATGTATTGGTGTCCCAGGTTGCCGATGACGATGTCTAGATAGTGAGCTCCGTAGTTTTCGGTGTCTACGTGTATTAATACCTTGAATTCGATGTCCACGTGTCCCAGGTTGCCGATGACGGGATCCACATAGTGCGCTTCGTAGTTTTTGGTGTCTAGATGTATTAATAACTTTAAATCCGAATGTAGGACACGTAGATATCGAATTTGAGGTATTAATACATGAAGACACCGAAAACTACAGAGCGCACTATGTGGATCTCGTCATCGGCAACGTGGGTCACCTAGGGCGGAATTCATAAACCAAACTTGAAAGTCAAGACGTTCTTAAGCTCGTTCTCAAGACTACAATCGATTCATAGTTCTTGCTTTTAAGTTTAATCTTGAGCTCGGTCTTAAGTAAGCAAATAACGTTGCATAGATAAATCTTAAGACCGATTCAATGCACAGTTCTTACTTAAGATTTGTCTTGAGCCGGTCTTGGTCAAGTCGAGCAAATAGTCGACTTAAGACGGTTTTGTGAGGTTATGTTCTACATTGGCTGCGTTCGGAAACGTCATCCGAGTGCACACTAGTATTCTTCCTTCTCTTTTCTCAGCGAGTTTGAAGAAGGGAGTATACCCGTGTGTACCCGGGTGATGTTTCCGTGCGAGTGGTGATATTCCAGTGTCGGGATTCGGGATTGCTGGGGATTGCGTCATTCTCGCCATCGTGGCCGGTGGCCGTCATCATCGCGTCGTGTACCGCGACAATTAACCTTAAAGAGAGCGACGGGTGCAGTGGTGGTGTTTTACCTCCGAGGAGGTACGACGAGTAAACTCAAGTCGCCGATATTCAAGGCGAGGAGGTGTGACGAGGAAACGACGAGGAAAAGCAGAGGGAGCGAGTGCGATAGAGGAGAGCGAGAGAGCGAGAGAGAGGGACAGTAGACAGGCCGAAGCGTCGCAAGCCAGGAAGTTTCGACGACCGCGACTCTATCAGGGAACTCCAGAAGTGGCAACGGTTTCGTCGGAAAGTATCGAAATTGGCGCGTGGGGCGGAGAAGTCAGCTGTGGTCTGGCTCTGGTGATAGCGGCGGAAGCGGAAAATCCCAAGGCTCAATCGTTAATGGCTAGCTTTAACGCGTTCAAGTTTTCCAGCAGCAACAATATAAGATTCCAGTGCAACGCGTGTGGTTTGAATGCTGTCAACCTGTGAGTACTCGCTTTTGCAATCATTTTATACGTATGAGCCAAAATGCAAATTCCAACAATAAAAATATTAATATTTTTAAAATAAAAATGTAAGAGGCATAGATTGAAAAATTCTTTTAATCGTGTGATCCAGTAAATCCTGTAATTTTATTTTTGCAAAGGAATCGGTTACGGTTATTGCATTTTTTTCTGGATAACAATCAAGTTTAGCGTTTTTAATTTGATAATACGATGGATATAAACTAGAATTGCGTGCAATCGCTCCGAATCGAAGAGTGCCGTATTGATGTTTACTTAATTTGCCATCAATGCAAAGAGCCAAAGCTTTTTCTTTTGAAAAAGGTTCTACTTCCGTTGCTGGATGTTCACAATAATTTCGGATGCGTTGCAACTCATCAGGATCGGCAGTACTAATATATTCCAGTATTTTGGAAGCATTAATATTTCCTTCCGATCTCAGCTTTATTTTGGTCGCGTACATTAATACTTCACTGGAATAATTCTGAAACGGATCAACGCGTCTTCTTTTTTGCCTATCTGTGCAATCGTCAAAAGATTTTTCTTTGCGACCTTTGCGAGTTTGTCGTTTCGTAAGTTCTGTTTGTTTTTCTACATTTTCCGATTGATTTTCATCGTTGGCGTTGGTACGTTTAGTGAGAAATTTAAATTCATTATTTAACCAACTGCAATATTCCTTTTCAAAGAATTTTTCATTATGATGACATGTAGTTAATCGAGTTTTTAAGCGTCTAATAAAAGCAAGTATTTGTGCTTCGAATGTACATTGTTTTTGCTTCCTCATAGAGGAAGCTTTGTTTTCGTAAATTCGTATATGAACCTTTGATTGCGTATAAAGTTGGTTCTAATCAACCAAATTTAAAAGAATTATATATAAAATAGGGGTAGAAGAAACCAAAGAAAAGATTGTTTTTTGAGTTTTTAATGTCAATATGTTCAGAATGTTTTAAAACGTCGAAATATTGCATTAAAAAAAATGTCGGTATGTGTGTATGTCTGTGCCAAATTTACAGAAATTTCTATAACTCCAAAACTGATCAACCAAATCTTAACGAATTATATATGAAATAGGGGTAGAAAAGACTGAAGAATATAATAGAATTAATAAAAATTGTTAATAATAAAGGGGTTACCAAATTCTGTTAAAAAAAAATAACTAAGTTTACCGAAATTTCTATAACTCCAGAACTAATTAATCAAATCTTAACGAATTATATATGAAATAGGGGTAGAAAAGACTGAAGAATATAATATAATTAATAAATTTTGTTAATAATAAAGGGGTTACCGATTTCTGTTAAAAAAACAGCCAAACTTACTAAAATTTCGATAACTTAAGAATTGATTAACCAAATTTTAAAGAATTATATATAAAATAGGGGTAAAAAAACTGAAGAATATAATAGAATTAATAAAAATTGTTAATAATAAAGGAGTTACCGATTTCTATCTAAAAGAATCTACAAGATGGTCCTAATTTCCACAAATTTTTTTAGATATCGAGGTTAATTTTTTTTATGGATAGATCGCAAGTATTATTAAAGGTAGGTTGGTGTTGAATTTGGCAATGATCGGTGAAGGGGTTACCGATTTTTGCCTAGAGAGAGAGAGAGAGAGAGAAAGAGAGAGAGAGAGAGAGAGAGAGAGAGAGAGAGAGAGAGAGAGAGAGAGAGAGAGAGAGAGAGAGAGAGAGAGAGAGAGAGAGAGAGAGAGAGAGAGAGAGAGAGAGAGAGAGAGAAAGAGAGAGAGAGAGAGAGAGAGAGAGAGAAAGAGAGAGAGAGAGAGAGAGAGAGAGAGAGAGAGAGAGAGAGAGAGAGAGAGAGAGAGAGAGAGAGAGAGAGAGAGAAAGAGAGAGAGATTGATTGATGATTTATTTTATGCCATAGTCGTAGACTTTAGGCAAGTAAGAATTACAAAGTATACAAAAAGTATAGAAAAATATATAAAGTATATAAAAGATAGAATAACATAAAACAAAAATAAAAATAGAGATAAAGATGGAAGAGGAATGAACAGAAAAATAGTGGCAGATGTATCAAGCGCAATAAAGATGAAAATAAAAACGTAACTTAACTAATTAAACGGAGAGGAAATACGCTGACGCCCAAAATCGGTTTTTGCATAGTCGACTGAAGCTAACGAGACACTAGTTCGGATTAAAATTACGCTCAAGTGAGAAAAGATAGTCGTGAAGTTTAGACTTGAAAACAGCAACAGACGTTGCTGATACTACATCGGTAGGAAGCGAGTTCCACAAGTAGATGCCTGCAAGATGGAAGGACTTGTGATACGCTTCGGTTCTGTGAATAGGAACATGGAAAGAATGAGGTATAGCCAGACGTGATGAACGCCTAACTAAGGAGTCAGGACCAGTGAAAATTTCTGAGATGTCGGTAGGAGACAAGTTGTGAGACACCTTAAACATTTCGA